>NW_020769801.1:0-33019 GCF_900518735.1 Pseudonaja textilis | reverse complement strand
CATATATATATACACACACACACACACACATACACACACACACCTATATACCTAAGATATATATATATATATATACACATATACGTTTTCTTAAGTTTTCGCGGGTACTTACATGTATGGTATTCAGCTTTGCCTGATGGTGGCAGATGAGATTCTGCTGAAATGTTGCTACAACTTTAAAAGCACAACTACAATGGCGTGGGAAAATATCCGAACAAAGCTGAATACCATACATACCATACATGTAAGTACCCGCGAAAACTTAAGAAAACATATATGTATGTATGTATATATATATATGTGTGTGTGTGTGTGTGCGTGTGTGTGTGTGTGTATACACACACACACACACACACATATATATATATATATACACACACACATACATACATACATACATACATACATATATATATGTTTTCTTAAGTTTTCATGTACTTACATGTATGTTATTCAGCTTTGTTCGGGTATTTTCCCACGTCATTATAGTTGTGCTTTTAAAGTTGTAGCAATGTTTCAGCAGAATCTCATCTGCTATCATCAGGCTTGTGATGATGGCCTGATGATGGCAGATAAGATTCTGCCGAAACTTTGCTACAACTTTAAAAGCACAACTATAATGACACGGGAGAATACCTGAACAAAGCTGAATACCATGTATGTGTGTGTGTGTATAGTAACAGATAATTTTATACACGCACATAAATATATTGTAATATATAATTTATTTAGAAAATTTGACATTGCTACCCTGCTGGCGCATGGCTACTCAATGCAGCCTACAAAGATCTAAAAAACCCAACATGAAAGCAAAAGGAAAAACAAAGAATAAAAAAGGGGAAAAAAATAATAAAACCTCCATCCCTGATGACAATGCACATTTGTACTAACCATTTAATGAGGGACTCCATCCTGCTCCCTTATCAGTTATCTATTGGTTATTATCTGTTACGTTTGATACCGTGTTTCTCATATAATAAGGCCGGGTCTTATTTTTTTTTGAGCCCCGAAAAAATGGCTAGGTTGTCTTTTCGGGGGTGACTTAATTCCCGCCCCCGCTTGCATCTTCAGGCGGGTGGGCGGCGGCGGCTTGGATGTTGACCTCGGCATTGGTGGGGCACTGTGTATCGGGGTCAACACAGGCAGCACCATATCCAGGTGTGCAACAAGAGTACTTCCTAATGGCAAGCCCCCCCCCCCACCATTTCCTCCCCCATTTCGCATGTTTTAATATAGGCCTTAATTTGGGGGGAGGGGCTTAATTTCATTTCATGCCTATAAAACATGCTGGGACTTCCTATTGGGGGAGGCCGTATTGTTGGAGAAACAGGGTATATTATTTTAAGGGTTGCCAGCCAAGAAGTTGGGGGGTGTCTCCCTGTCCCCTTTTTTGTGGCTCATTTCGGCCTGGGAGGAGCTGAGTCCCCCCCCCCCTCCATTTTCCACCAGGTGGGCATTGGCCAGGGAGGAGGGTGGAATGGGAAGCTGCCTGCAAGATGGCTATGGGGAGGGCTCTGCCCCATGCCCTTTAACCTGCCGCTAAGGCAGCCCAGCGCTTGGATTGATTGATTGAGATATATGTGTATGTATATATACACGTGTATATGATTGAGGTGTGTGTGAGAGAGAGACAAAATATAAGAAAGGTAGTCCTCGACTTGTGACTGTAGTTGAGCCCAGGATTTCTGTGGCTAGGCGAGACATTTCTTAAGTGAAATTTACCGCCTTTCTTTGTGGCTAAGCGAATCATTGCAGTTGAGAAGCTTAGTAACGCAGTTGGTAAGTGAATCTGGCTTCCCTCCAAAAGGCGCAAAAGGGGATCCCATGACCTTGGGACACGGCAAGGGTCATAAAGTAACCAATTGCCAAGCGCCTGAATTTTGATCACGTGGCCATCGGGATGCCACAAAAGCAGGCGTGAAAAATGGTCATAAGTCACTTTTTTCAGTGCTGTTGGAACTTTGAACAGCCACTAAGTGAACTGTGGTAAGTCAAGGACTACCTGGATATACATGAAGCTAAGACAGCCTCTTTGTTTCTGCACAGGGCTGAGGCAGGTTCCCAGACAAAAGGGTGCTTAGTTTATAAAGAGTTACACAAATATTAAAAAATTGTGACAATGAATTTTTTTTTAAGCAATGCAACTGTTGAAATGATCTGTTAAGAGTCACTAACCTTAACTTTGATGTAATCTTCCCCCTTCCCCATTTTGTAGATACTGTAAATTGGACTAAATAGCTATGAATTATAATCCACCATGTCAGCGCCCACCAAGACGTAAGTAGGGAAAGACTTATTGGAAGGATCTTGAAGTAACCATTTTAACTATTTTATAAGCTATACTGAGGTTTGGAGGGAAGGCTAACTGATATCTAATAGAGGGATAATTCTTAGTTTAATTTAGTTATTCAAAACAAATCTAGACCCATCTTAACTGAGTACTTAAAGGAATTTCCTGTAATGTCTGTTCCTCAATATGATCTATCTTATTTAAAGTTGTAGATACTTGCAAACTTTTCTAACAGTTCTTTATGAGCACTTTATGATGAGGTGAAGCTTCAGGGAAAGGTGGAACATAATTATGCAATTTAACTAATTTAAGTTTTAATTACATTTCCTAGCCTTTGGTCTCAGATTTGAGGTTTCTGAATTGATTTTCTCTTAATTTGCTGGTTCTAGAAGTAATACCTACTCAAAATAGGGAAGTACAGCTGCTTCTCTAATTCCTTTGTAATTATTTAATTGGGCAGATTGTGCTTTTTGCTTGTAACTATCCATTTTTATAAACCAGTGAATAATTCTGAAACTGGAAACAGTTCAGAATGGTGATAGAAAGGCAAAGAGAAAGAAAGTGCCTTTTCATTTGTGACTGGAAGGTGCTGCTCAGGAGTTACTCTTAAGGTTATTGAACCCATTATTTAGCCTCTCTTATCTCCTAAGAATAAAAGTAATAAAATGAAAATGCATTCCATTTAAATGTGGAAATAGAACCAATATTTTTATAGTACTTGCTAGAAAATATAAATACTGCTAGGTGGATATATAGGTTGAAGTTTTAATGTCACAAATAATTTTTTTGTGGGGCTATATGTTGGTTTAGAAAAAGTTAAAAAGTGGTTTGGAGAATGCAGGAACATAAATATTATACCTGTCTGTCATTCATTAAAACGTGTGGGTTTTTTGGGATTGCATGGCTGCTTTCCACAATTATATCATTCTTGAAGAAGATATGGCTACTTTAAAAGTTGTGGGCAGGCGCTATATTCCCAGTCCAGTGTGTTCCAAAGCACTTTTGCAATTGAAACTGAAAGTCTTTTAATTCTAGTTGGTTTTAGGTCCTTGGAACTGGAGGACATTTCTTTTAAAACTATTTTATGTCCTTGGAGTTTGGAGGATGATGTTCTAAACTTGTATCAGTGGCATCCTTGATGCTCTCTCGCCATAGTTGATTGCTTAAGCGTTTCATTACCCAAGTAGGGAACATCATCAGTGCTAGCTCTCACTGATGACGTTACCTAGTTGGGTGATGAAATGCCCCAAGAAATCAACCAAGCTGAGAGAACATTAAAGACCTCAAAGTTCAACCCTGAGCTACAGATATTTTCTTCTATTTTGAATTGTGCATCAGTCAAAACAATAATTAAACTTTAAAAAACTCCTTGTGGAATGGAAAATTTGCTGATTTGTGTGTAATCTTATTCGTTGCTCAGTAGAAAATGATTGGTTTGATTTTAAGTTATTGTGCTTAAAAATAAATGATGTGTATAAAATCAAGTGGGGAAGTAATGTTTTAATATCTGCATCTTAGGATTTGAAGAACAGATGTGTACTTAAAATATGCACATCCTAAATATAACATTGGACTTGTGTTGCGAGTTTGATAACATTGCAGCTAATTTCTTGGTCCGTGATTTGAATGTTGTTTATTGCTTCTCTGTATAGTTCAGATTCATGAGTGAATAAGCAGATTACTGACTATACAAACTTTATAAGTCAAGAGGATATTGGATTTCACTGGCATGTGGATAAATCTGCATTTGTTAGCAAGAACTAGAAAAAGCTTCAGCCAACTAAACATGCAAGTTGAAAAAAATGCCCAAACATGTTGGTCTGGAAAAGTATGGCTCGATTATCCAGGATGTGGGTCTGAACATCTTAATTTGTAGTTCCTAGTAGTGAAAAATAGAGGATGCTGGATTATTAACAAGGCCGTTTTGCTGCATCTGAAACCAATTTTCTTCTTAAAAATATGTAGACTAATGTTTGTGAATTGGCATACAAGTAATTGTCCTGCCCATTCTCTCTCTCTCTCTCTCTCTCTCTTTTTTTTTTTTTGCAGTACTAACCTATTCATTTCTTTGTTTCCATAGCGCCAATGGCTATTCCACCAGCCTATGCGGACCTTGGCAAGTCTGCTCGGGACATCTTCAACAAAGGATTCGGTATGCATATTTGTTTATGAAAAATATTTGAATAGAGAATTGTCTTGGCCATAACATAGTATTGTTTTTATGCTGTTGTTGCCAGTAAACCTTAATCCATATTACTCGGTTCTTTTTTTTCCTGTAGTTACTAGTGATTTTTCATAACTGATGTGCTCCAGATGTTTTGGATAAAGATGGTTTTTTTTTGCCTTTTTACTTCAAAATAAGATTTGCCATTCCTAGAATAGTAAAGTTCTATGCAGGATCGGAAGAAAATAGAAATTATTTTGATTGTCATAGTCAACCAATGGAGATGTAGTAAACCCAATATCGTAGCGATTTAGTGTTCTGAAAAAAACTGTACCAGCCTGACAATTTTATTGAAGTGATTTGTAGAGTTTTGCCATGGTCCAGGGAAAAACGACATATTGGAGTTTTATGGTACATTCCTTCCTGAAAAGATTTTGCATACACCAGCAATTATTAGTGCTTTAGAGTTTCACACATAGCTGATGTCGGGAACCCAAAGGCCCAGACTATCAGTAACTCCTAGAGCCTGCTTGGATCCCTTTTACTAGAAATAGATATCATGGGTCCTCCCTGCTTGAAGGCATAAACAGATAAAAATGAATGTAAACACTGCAATGGGCTAGCATTTTGAAGTTAATAAAATAAAAAGTTATCCAAAGAGTGTCCAAACTCAGGAAATATATCTATATCTATCTATCTAATCTATCATCTATCTATCTATCTATCTATCTATCTATCTAATCTATCTAATCTATCTATCTATCTATCTTATCTATCTATCATCTATGTCAACCCACTGTGGCCACCAGCTTCCTCAAAATATTAAGTATAGCCTTTGGCCACTAATAGGTTGCCTCTTCCCCCTGAAAAAGGATACAGGTTATTTGTGTAGCACAGAGTTCCCCAACCTTCCCAGCCTTGCAGTCTGGTGGGAGTGGGGTGGGGTGTAGGGGATTGTTCCACGCGAGGGATGCAAGCACACGTGCAGCTCCATTTGCACGAGCAGCGTGCACACGCGCCTGTCACTCCCACACATGGAGCATGCAAGCACGCACACTCACCCACTGTTTCCACGGCTTGGTTGCAAACCACTCACGGCCCACTCGTGGGCGGCAGCCCAGAGGCTGGGAGCTCCTGGTGCAGCAGAGTGATAGTTCTGGGCCCAAATTAGATGCCTTTTGTGTTGACTGGAGGAGGAGAGGGGTGGTGAGAGCCTGTACTACGAAAAGGAAGTAGTCAAAGTGGCATCAGGTTTTCTTGGCACTTGTAATGTGTGAGGAAGATGCCAGTTATCTGATTACAGGAAAGAATAGCGTTTGAGATCTGAATCCTGTTTGACAGAAGATCGAACTTGAATTTTTCAGTTCATTGCACTCTACAGCCGCTTTCTGTCACACTGACTTACAAATAAGAAGTCAACCTGATTTATTTGCCTGAATATGACGTAAGTAATACACAGAGAGTGGGAAACTGATCTGTTTCTCTTACAAATTTGGTATTGAGATTCTTACTGTTTAAAGATCTCTGTGAACTACAGGTTTAGCCTGACAGGAGAGAGGAAGATTAAGAAATCTCTAAATCTCCACTGAGCCCTAGAGGAACTTTTTTGTGGGGTAGAGCTTATATACATCTGTTGTCAAATGGAAGTGTTTTTAAAGAGGCAATACGGAGACAGTTTTCTTCACTGTGCCATTAAAAGCATTTGCACCTGCATGTTAGCAGGCCTATACAGGGTAGCTGTCAGCAGGTAGGGAAAAATTAAGTGATCTAATTCCCATGAAAACTTTCCTCAGTGTTTGCCAGGATCCCGACTTCATCTGTTTTGCTTTAAAATTAATTTAAAATATATAAATGGAAAGGTGCATGGTGCCAATATACAGTATACGTTATATACATACATTGTGGAGGCATGCTTAAAATGTATATAATTGTGGGTGTGCTACCTAATTTTAAAAAAGACAACTTTAAGCTATAATAATAGGGAGTGTATTATAGTGCATCAAGTTCCTTGTAAATTAGTTTGTGCCTAACCACAACTTCTGCAGCCATTTTACAAGTGTCAATGATAACACTCAAAACTCTAGATGTGTCTGCTGGTTCAAAATGAAATAGCAGTTAAATGCTTATTCCCTCAAGCTGCATTGAAAGGAGTTTTGGAGTTGAAAAGAAAATAGGATATCGAGTATCTTAAATCTTCTGTTTTGTCTGTTGGTTAGAATGTGTGTGCTTGTGTTTCTGTGTACAGTTCTAAAGTCAGAGGTTCATTACAATGGCACTATTTTGAAACTTAATACTTGGCTATGGTATTAATTATTTGAAAGATGGTGTATTAACTTCAGTTTTATTTTGTCAAGGTTTTGGCCTGGTGAAATTGGATGTGAAAACTAAATCCACAAGTGGAGTGGTAAGTACTTAAGTGTAATAGTAATAATGGCTAGACTGTAAGCCAATTTATCTTTTATGTTGAAAGGGGATACTTGAACCCTAGGCAGAAGTATTTAAACAGGAGAAGCAGTTTTCAAGAAACCTCTAGGAATACAAGTGACTAACCATGGTTCCCAAGGGTATTCTGTTGCTTCCCCCCCAAAAATTTTTCCTTTAGAGTGAGACAGTCCAGGTAGATGGAAGTGAAAGAGAAAGATAATGATACTTGATACTTGTCATGTCAGAAAGTGTGCTCTGGGTCCATTTCTTTTCCTCCTTTGTGGATCTCATCTCATTCTTTCCTGGTCGGCACTAATCTTAGTTGAACATTGTCCTAATAGGGAAAATTAAAGCAAGTCAGAAATTGAAATAACATTCACAAATCTGGAGGATGAGCTGTATTGTTGGATTGCAGTTAGAGCAATCCAGTAATAGATTATGGAACATTTTTCGTACTTTCCAATTAATGGTTGGGAGAGAATCTTAATTTAAGCCAGGATGTTTATTGTTACTGAGTTTTTACTATTATAAATCTTAACTTGGGCCCCATGTAATTGAGCTTCTGTACAATGATTATACTTTTTATAAGAATGAGCTTTCACAAGCTTCAGGCCTGCATGCTGCCTATGTCCTCAGAAACTTCTGATATTTGTCCACGGTTCTGTTGGAAGAAATAAATTGCATTGTATTACATATACATACCGGAAATTACCATTGTTTGAAAAAGTAGGAAAAAATATATCACATTTTATTTCAAACATAAACCAGAGAGTACCATTGCTTAAAAATGTAGCAGGGAGGTATGATCCTGAGGATTTTACTTAGCTCATTCTTGGCCTGCTAAACTCTGGTTTAGAGTAATGACTCCTTGGTCCCATCCTGGCTATTTTCCGCTCTGCATTTGACAGGAGTATTTGAGATTTTTATAGAGTGCACCGGTGACCTTTTAACATAAATGAGTATAGAGTACCCGAATCTTCCAAATAGGTTACTATAAATTGGAATAAAAGATGCTGAAATAAAATGAAATTGAATCGAACTATTGGTAAAATATGTCTCCTTTTTCCTTTATGTCTCTTGCTTTGCTAGGAATTTGCAACAGCTGGTTCATCAAACACAGATACAGGGAAAGTGAATGGAAGCTTGGAGACCAAATACAAGTGGGCTGAATATGGTGTGACTTTCACAGAAAAATGGAACACAGACAATACTCTGGGAACAGAAATGGCAATCGAAGACCAGGTAAGTTGTGTTTAAAGATTTCAGGAGAAATTACAGAGAAAATGCAGGTAGTTCCTAGCTAACTTTTTCTCTCTCCTAAACTAGATTGCCAAAGGTTTGAAGTTAACATTTGATACAACTTTCTCGCCAAACACTGGGTGAGTGTTCTCTGTTTATCTTGTCTTGACACATTTCAGGTAGGAGACTCCAATGTGAGAAAAGAATTGAAATTTGAAAAGGATGCTAGTGGCTTCTTATTTATGATGTTCGCACAATGTATGGCTATTTGGCTTAGCGCCTGTTTTCTGAGGAAGAAACAGAATTTATGTCAAAACTAGTTGATGCAAGACAGTGGTGCTTTATAAATCATGCATAATTGACATTGTTAACTCATGAAAATTTCTACTTCCAGTTGAAATATCCAGTTTCCTTTCTCTAAAAGTTTGGGGTCCCCAAATTTGGCAACGTTTAAGACTTGTGGACTTCAAGACTTGTGGACTTTAAGACTTGTGGAAGTCCACAAGTCTTAAAGTTGCCAAGTTTGGAGATCTCCGCTCTAAAAGGATATATGTAGTGGTGCATTTTCTTGGCTTAAAAGAAAAGGGAAAGAAGCCTGTCTGAACTGCTTTGATTTCTACATTTTGGGTTGATATGAAGGATCACTTCTTATATTCACATTTTGTGTTTTGCTTTTAGTACTGCCTGGCTTATGAAGAGAGAAAAATGGTGCATATTTATTTTTATATTATATAAACGATGTGCAATTTTGTCTAGTTTGTTCGTAGAATCACTGGATTGACCCAGCTTGATCAATTGCTTGTGACAACTGGATGGAGCTCTCTTCAGTTTTAATTTCTTCCTGTGGACATAGCAAGGTTTTGGCACTGAGTAAACATTTTTTCCTCCTCCTTGTCCCTTAAGGACATTGACGCCATTGCTTTTTTTGATGTCAGTTCTGCCTTATTTGTCCACAATTCAGAAGAGCTCTAACTGGCCTTTTCTTATTTCTCTGCTAAAGATGAGAAGTGGATTTTGTGCATGAGACGGGAAAATAAATCTTACTGTAGAATTTGTCTTTGCAGAAAGAAAAGTGGCAAAATCAAATCTGCTTATAAGCGTGAATGCATAAACCTTGGGTGTGACGTTGACTTCGATTTTGCTGGACCGGCCATCCATGGTTCCGTTGTCTTGGGTTACGAGGGCTGGCTCGCTGGTTACCAGATGACTTTTGATAGTGCCAAATCCAAGTTGACAAGAAATAACTTCTCTGTGGGTTACAAGACCGGAGACTTCCAATTGCATACCAATGTGTAAGTTTAAACCATATAGCTATTCACAAAGATAGCCAGAAAATTAAACCTCTCTCTCTTGGGGAAGTAAAGTCAGTTTGCTGGAGCTGATGTCCTTGAATATTGTGTGGGGACTAATTGCTGAATACTTAATTATTAGAAAGGGTGATCAGCAGTACAATTAGTAAATTAAAGTGAATTAAGTCACATGTTCTGTTCTCGTGTTAGCCAGAAATATACAGAAGCTGGTTTCAGTCAGAGGAGCTAAATAAAGCGTGAGAAATCCTGATGTGTGATTTGTTTTTGCAAGGGATCTTTAACTTTTAACCTCAAACTGAAGCTTTATTATGGAACAGTCTGGATTTTTAAAAGAGAAGTGACACACATTTTTAAGAAATTGGAATATGAATTGTAGTTGGAGCTTTAACTCTATTAAGGTAGCAAACTCCCCTTTTTCCATGTCGTAGTAAACAAACCTTGAAATAAACTAAAATGGTTATTTTGCTTTTATGAGTGTGAGGGCCTAAAGGAAGTAAGCAAGAAGTAAGTATATTGCAACATATCCTTATGATGCTAGAATTCTTCATATTTTTATGAAAATAAAATGGACCCAATTTTATAAGTTTGTTCATTTGATAGATACATTTATACACTGCATAGAAACCCCTGTTTCTATGAATAGTTGAAGCCTTTATATTTGGGCAAGTAAACATGGACACTGCAACTTCAGTTACTTTGATAGAGCAAAGTGTTCCTCTAGAAAATAAGGGTATTTTACCTTAAAAAAAGGCTGACTTAACAGGTTGACTCATAACCTCCTGTACAAGGAAGGTATTGTTACAATTTCTATATCTCTTTGGGCTCGACTACCAATGATTATGCATTTTATGGATTTGTACATATTTGGACAAGTCTATGGACATAGTCATGAGATATTTGTAGAGCTCTTTCCTCTCTGTCCTTCAAAAAGACTCTTCTTTTTCCTGTTTTACATATGTGTAGACTATAGAAAATACTTCTATCCTGTTTGCATTTGTTTCTGTGGGCACAGTTATTTTGCTGCTTTCAGTTTTTCTGATAAAACCTGGCAAATCTATTTGACACAAATCTGTGTAGACTTTTTGGGAAACTAGCATTACTGCACTAATATTCCAAAACAGTCTTTATAAAATGTGCTTAGGAAAGATTTTGCCAATATTTTTTTTTTTAAGCTGACATGTTATAGTGGGGGAAATTGTGGTAAATTGCAGGAACTCTTTCATTTGAATTTGTTTTGTTTAATCCTGTATCTTTTTGTGGCCAACATATTTTTCAGCAATGATGGGTCAGAATTTGGTGGCTCCATTTATCAGAAGGTCAGTGAGAACCTTGAAACCGCCATAAATCTTAACTGGGTATCTGGCACCAATAGCACTCGTTTTGGAATTGCAGCAAAATACCAGCTGGATCCCACTGCATCCATTTCTGTAAGTAAACACATTACAGTCCCAGTGCTAAATTCCTCTTTAAAGGAATCCCTCATGTCAACCCTGACCTACAAATGTTCCCCTTTATTGACTCCTCTTTAATTCACACTGAAAAGATCCCAGTCTGATGTGAAGCAGCCAGTACGCCTTTCTCATCCAAGGTTTGTGCTTGATTTTGTGTAATTCCCAAGCTTGCTTTATAAGTTTTAGAAACTTGAATATAAAGTCTTAAGAGGCCAATCTGTCTGCTCTGGGTGATTTGGGATTATTTTGTAAAACAAAGTTCCTTGTTTCATTCCCTTATCCCTGCTGCGAACCCGCTGAGTAACATTTGTCATGTGGAAATAACATGAATTTATCTAAAATTATAATAAGCAATGTTCAATGTTCACATGAATGTTCAAGGCACTTGGGCAGCTTTCTAACATTTGGTAAATCTCAGTCACCAATAAAAGTGGCATCTAAAAGTTAAGCGGGGCCCTTGGTGCTGAGTTTGGTTATGTGTTTCATGCCTATAGTAGCTAACATCAGGGTTATTAGTGAGTGTGGGGTTTGCTCCTTGTTCATATACAATAGCTTGGATCCTGTCAGTGAGTGCTGATGATTGTGGCATTTTCTGCTTGATTGTCTGGCATAAATCCCTATTTATGTGATTGTAGGCTGCTGGAAAGGATGTGTTCTGATGGCTTTTTGTTCTTAGCTTTTTATTTGTGTTTTTTTTATGTTGTATATATACATGGTTTATCTCTATGTATCGTATTAATGCCTGATTAAATTAATGGTTAAAGTATCAGGTGTTTGGCAGCATTGAATTGACATTTCCTGAAATGTGGACTCGCTTTATGCCATTATCCTTTGAGTTTATATAAATTAAACATACCTGATTGCCATTGTAAATTCAAGAGTAAGAAACCATGTGACACTTTTCTATCCAAGCAATAGAAAAGCGCCTTTTTTACGTCTGCATTTCCCAATTGCTTTGCCAATAATTTTCTCCTGTTTCACATAGGAGTCAGGCATTTGGGGGCAGCCATGATTAGCCATCAAAAACCTATGGCTTGCTTATCCTGACTCTGTGAAGCATTGTAAAACTGCAGCTTGTCACTGTTTCCAAACCAGATCTTGGCTGTCTGCTCAGTATCTGAAATTAGAGAAGAGTATTCAACTTAGGTAGCCGGGCTGGTAGGAATCTGCCCTGGGTAAGTGCTGTTCAGTCATCTGTTGAGCACTTAACTCGAGGCGAATACCATTCCCCTTTCCCTTTACAGAGAAGGAGGGACGCCGGTTTTTCTGGCAGTCCATGGTATCTGCTTTTCTCTTATGACTTGGAGCCCAAAAGAAGAAGCAGAGGTGGTTGTACGTACAGCTAAATCAGAGCTAAGATTGTGGCCAGGAGAGGATCTGGGATTTACAGTTTCCGTCTGCAGTTCAGGTGTTGGGACGAATGTCAAGGTCACTTTATACACGACAGAGTAAGGGTGTCAAACTCAAGGCCCGGGCGCTGGATCTGGCCAGCGGAGTGCTTAGATCAGGCCCGTGGGGCTGCCCTGGAAACAGCAAAAATCCAGCCCGTGGCGCCTCTGCCAGAGAAAACGGAGCTTGGGAGGGCTGGATGTGGCTCTCCGAAGCTCCGTTTTCACTGGCAGAGGGTTGCAGGAGGTCATCGCAGCTGGAAACAGAGCTTGGGACCCGTTTTCTCTGGCAGAGCATTCGGGCCACCAGAGGCACCCCCAACACGGGGGCCGTTGAGCTGGCCACACCCACCCTGGCCATGCCCACTGGGCCCCCCAAGGCCCCCTGATGCAGCCCTCAGTGAAATGGAGTTTTGACACCCCTGCTATAGAGTTTGGCTGTCTTGCTCCATTGGCTCAGGTTACATACAGACAAGGTTGGAGAGTTTTTTTTCCTGAATTTAGAACAACATCCCTTGAACTTTTCTTGTGACAAATGGGGTTATTTCCATCTACATTGTTTCAAAGAGCCATTGTGTGATTGGCTGCTTCTTCCTTTTAATTTGTGTGCTGTTAAACAGCAAACATAAACCACAGCCCCTCCTGCCATTAGCAGCTTAAGGAAAGGTAGAGTTAAGGACACAAGCAGAGGTTTGAACTCTACAAGAAAAGTTATGCTGTGTGTTGAAGTGGAACCACCTGCTCCTATTTTGTGCTTGGTTCAGCTCTCTTTCTCTGCAGGTATATGTTGCAGAAGAGGTGTTTGTTGCTTACATTAGTTTGCTTGGCGTATTCTGAGACTTTATAATTAAAAAACTGTGGCTAATTTTTAGATTGTATCATTTGCAGTGGAGTAACAGCTGCGTAAAATAAGAGTTTGAGGGATGGAATAGTTTTGCCCGTTTGGAGCAAAATATCATAAAAAACTTCCTGTTTTGGGAAATTTGCTTTGGAAAACTATTAAACCATTCCCATAACCACAGGATAAGCATGGGCCAGAGGAAAAGCAGAAATTTCCACCCTGGGAATTCTATCCTGGAAACTTTGAGTGTTTGTGGCTTGCTGGTCAGCCTGCTTGAGGACTTTTCATGAGTGTCTTTGGTGACTTAACTTACTATAAATAAGGGAAGGCTCATGCTTCAACCCAGTAGGAACTGTCCCATTTATAAAGACACCCTGAGTCATGCCACTCCCCTGAAGAACAAAGATATCCATAGAAATGAATGGGAACCTGAGAATATACATCCTAGAATAGGTTTTGGCTCAATCTAGATTATATTATTAACTAAGCCCAAGAATAACACTGGCTGGAATTGATACCGAATGGTATTTAACTGGCTCAAAGTTTATGAGATGTAAATACCCAGATCTTCATTCATGTATATCTAAAACAAGCAAATATGGGTGAAGTTATATGTGTGTCTTGCAGATATGGTAAATTTCAATCTTTGTACTGGGTTCTGTAGGTTACTTTACGCATGAGAGAATTGAAAGAAGGATGTTACTTTGCTTGTCATTTGTTTTGCAGACAAAAGTGAACAACTCTAGTCTAATTGGAATTGGCTACACCCAGTCCCTGAGGCCAGGTAAATATTTGCTAAAATATGAGACTTGCACTTTTCACTGTGACGGTTTTAATTTCTGTGTTTGAGAAGCTCTGACAAACTGGATGTAGATGTTAACCAAACTTGAGGCGAAATAGATGTTAACTTACAAATAGGTTTAATATATTTCTTGTATATAAAGACAACAAATACCCACTCAGCTGTGTCTTCACACAACGATTGCACATTTTCTGGTAATAAAATACAAATACAAGGAGACCCTTCAAACAGATAGATGGGTATTTGTTCTTCTACTAGGACTTTTTTGCTTTCTATTATATATGTCCTTATATGTTTATACCTAAAACAGTTAAGAAAAATGGTCGTATATTGCTACCCAGGTTTTGCTATCTGAGTTGATTACCAGAAATTGTGCAGCAGAAAATTATTTACAGCTCTAGTTTGTTATATCTCTGTGCAAGTTGCCCTGCAGGAGATCCCACAGTTGTAAAGGCAGGAATGCCCTTCCTCTGTTAGAGAATCTTGCTTTTTGTAGAAAACAAAATCTTTTGCTCAATGCTTTGTTTCCTCTTGACTTGAGGCGAGGGGGGATCTGCTTTGTGCCAGGCCCCAGAGCACCAAAAACGGGGTAAATATTGGCAAGAGTATTTATGTCTGTGAAAGAGGCCAAAGAAAACATTGCAAACATTTCTGCCTTTTCAAGAATTCATATTTCGTATTCTCATTTCTAAGCAGCTCACCCTCCCTCATAGAGATCAATTAAATACCATTGCTTCAGAGTTTTTCCAAATTTCTACATTTCTAACAAATGATCCATAAAACATTTAGACTTTGAAGTGCTCCAATTCATGCTCAGAAATTTGTAAAACAACTGTATAGAGCCCATTGTTTTTGGCCCCTTCTCCTCTTCCTCCCTCTTTTTTTGGGGGGGGGGGGGGTAGGGGTTGTATGGTTTATAGAAGCCAGCACTAAATTTCCTAAATATTTTGGTCACACAGTCCGGATACCTCCTTCAACGAATGGAGGTCATAATTCTTTGGGGTAAGCTGCCAGGTTTCTCAGTAGCATGTTGTAAATAAATACGTTGGCAAGAGAATATCTTATTGATAACTGAAGAGCTGGCATTCTTTCAAACTGTCCCTTTGTATCCTCAAAGCGATGCTAAGTTTTTTGTTTTTCCTCTCTCTCTCTCTCGGGACGCCCCTTGAATGAATGACAGGAGCTTCCAGGTTGATGCAAGGCATGGAAAAAAGGAGAAGAGCCAAGAGAGGGGAGGCTATAGAAAAGAGGGAAGGGGAGGGAGTAGACTCGACAGGTTTGGGCAACGGTAAACGTGATGGAACCTGCTTCTCATTGTGCTTCCTCTGCAGGTGTGAAGCTCACGCTGTCTGCCCTGGTGGATGGAAAGAACATCAATGCCGGCGGACACAAACTTGGTCTTGGTCTGGAATTGGAGGCTTAAAGGCGTGAAGGAAACTGCTGCAGAAAGTGGGATAGCGGAAGAATATGGCCTTAAAAATGTAATTCCAGTATGACTTGGAGGGGTTTTTTTCCCTCCTCAAGTGGGATGCCCTAGAACAAGAGCTGTATTAAGAATATTTAGGCAGTTCCTTGTTAGCTGGTTTTTAGTTAAATTGGTTCTCTATCTAGTTCTCAATTCTGCATTAGTGCAGTAACTACATAATACATTATTTAAATGTATTTAACTGTTGGATGCGGTACCCACAAATAATGAAATAGACTTTATGAAACCTGTACACATGTGTGCATGTTATGTTTCTTTTAACACATGGTAGCCCATTGAAATAACAAAATGGATCAATGGATGTTCTGAAAAGCGAGGCCAGCAATTTTGTTTAAAATCACCTTAAATTAGAATGACTTTTGGTATCCCAAGGCAATTCAGAATTATGAATAAACAAATACACACACATGCTCCTGCCTCCAGATATGTTAAGTTATTGAAATGTAAAGCTGAACACCCCCCCTCCCCCCTTGTAAGATTTACTTGCAAAGCTGCCTGTTATTCTCAGCACACCTTAGCTTTTCAGTATTCAGATATTTCTGTTAAGAAGTGCCGTTTGCTTAAGTTGTTCACACTCACTCTGGGGACTGTCTTGTTTGGGCGTTGACAACGCTACTGTAGGCTTTCGAAGCAGGTGGTCTTGGATGTAGATTAGGTGTGCACAAGAATTCAACAGAGTTCATGTACGCAACAAGGGATGGTAAAGTTCACTCTGCTGAAGGTAGTATTTTTTTAAATAACCATAAAATAACTTATTTCTGCGTGGTGGCTAGAGGTTCACATGAATTATCTAACTTGATAGCCCGTGAGACTTCCCAACTGCGTATTAAAGCCATGAAGCCAAGCGTGACTTTTAAGCAATGAGTTTGTGGCAAGGGGAAGATCTGATAGGTTGGTTGTTCTTTTAGCCGTTGCATTAACCCACGGCTACAGACTGTGAACTCCATCCCTGAATTGATCATGGGTATGAATGACTTACCTTGTCCAGAAGTGACCAGGTCTTTTCAAGCCTTGATGACTAGTGGTTTTTTTCCCCCCCTCTAATTGTGGACAGCTGTAGCTCAGTACTAAGTACTGATCTAATGTGAGTTTATCTCCCAAATTTTTATTAACCAGGGTTGAAACCAGGAACAAACCAAATTAGGTCGCTATTTAGCTCTGAGCTAAATAATTGATAATAATTTATAATTTATAATAATAAATAATTTAGATCCTTCGACTCAATGATGGGAGTTCTGTTCACTGTTACCTGAATTTTTGTCTTCTTAGTCCATTGCTGTGTTTTAAATTAACCTCTCAGGCTTAATTGCGCTTTAAAGTGGCTCTCTTTATACTAAAGTCCTCTGCCATGTGAGGGAAAATTCCCAATTCTTTTGCTTTCATCACAATCTTCTTCCCAGGTTTTGTCTGTGTATTTGCCTGAATGGGGAGAAATGAGAGTATATGTGTATATGTTCACTGTCCTACTACTGCTTCACTACTACTGACAAGTCGCTAAGCATTATCCCGTTATTGTTGGAATGTGAGCTGGGGAGCCGAGAATAGCTGGTTAGAATTGTCATCCATGGTCGAGTCAAGCTTTGAACTAGGAACCTCTTTATTGGAGCTTGGAAATATATAGCGATTTAAAACGAAGCTTTGTTTCCATGTTTGTTTCTAATGTCAAGGCTTAAAAAGGGGGGGATTTCAATTTACGAGCTTTCCCATAGCTGTGCTTGTTTTTCTGATGTCCACATTGACACATGCAAAGTTGTGGTTTAACAGGCTATAACACCCTTGCTCAAACCACCTAAGGGACAAACCCACTCAAGGATGGGTTTGCACGTCACATGAAGTAAAAGCAAATAAATGGCAGTTTAGTAACTGTGTGAAAAATTGCTTTTTTTAAACCAGACAGCTTTCTTTTAAACCAGAAAGTCAGCTTCCCAATTGCCGTAGGACATAAGACAATTTGCCCCAGGTCCGCTGCAAAAGGGCTATTTCAGCTTGCTCAGAAATTGCATCAAGAAGGAAACTGTAAAAAATAATAATTCATAGTTGAAATGTTTCTAATGAGAAAACTTGATTTCATGTCTCTCTCTCTGGTTTACAAATGGGCATGAAACTAGACACACACACCCCGCAAAGTGAGTTGAGGGGAGAAGGCCTTTGGGGAGAAAGTCCTTAGGGAACAAACTTTGATCTGGGACCAGAGGGAGGTGTAAGTAACAAAACCTGCATTGCGGTTTAGCCCTGTCTCTAAATCCATTGGCGTGCACTGCCACAATGCAAGGAAGCCAGGGTGGAGCTTATATGTAGTGACATGCTGCACATTTCATTTTGGGCCCTTGTTGCCAAAAAACCCTCTGCCTGAGTTGTGGTACTGTCTAGTTTTATTGAATTAGTCTTCCAGGGTTTCCAGCTGGCATTGATTAGGATGGCTAGGCAATTCTGATCAACGCAGCTAGAGTCAATGAAAAACACACTGAATGAAAAATTGCTGGTGACCTTCTACCACTGCACCATAGAGAGTATCTTAACTTCCTGCACTTGTGTATGGTTTGCCAATTGAACAGGGGCAGATAGGACAGCACTCCAGAGGGTTAACCTCATTGCCCAGAGGATCATGGGTTGCCCTATCCTCTCTTTGGAAGAGCTTTATAGCTCCCGCTGCCCTAAGAAAGTGCAAAACAACATGCTCTGCCTTTCAAAATGGCTGTGCATGCAAAGCCGGTTGTTTCTGAACTGCTGTTCCATTGTATCATGTCATTCTGAGGTCCTCAAAGAGTGCACAAGGGCTCCTGGTGCCTATGGACGTGTATCTTTATGCCCACTGACACCCAGGTTTAATGAACATTTTTTTTTTAAAAAAATGTAAATTCCGTACATCTATGGAGATTCTCAGTCACGCAGGTCGTGGTTGGTCCCAAAGGTGGTTTCCTTTCAGCTGAACTTTCTGTTTTTTTCTTTGAAGACATTTTGCTTCTCATCCAAGATAATTTTATTAGGTTACAACTAGGTGAACCCAAATGACAGGGAAGGTTTTTGGAAATTGACTCGTGAGAAAACTGCGTAAAAGGGCAGATCTTATAGTTCTTTCCCTCAACACCCTCCACTCTTGGTGTGCTCACCCCAAGTGCTGGGATTGTTAGCAAGAAGCGAATTGATATTGGTGTTTTCGTTCATCGGAGAGAAAGGGATTGCAAGAGAGCATGCACACACACACACAATGGGATACGCATAAGAGAGCAGCGTTTTCCGTGCTGGCCGTTTGCCTCGCGTGCTACTTAGGAAGCAAAAAAGCTGAACTGATTAGGATCTAAATTGATGTAAGGCACCAGCTTAGAGCTGGCAGGGAACTAATCAACTAATTAAGGTCAGTGAGCTGAGCTCGTTAACTTTCATTGAATACATTTTAGGGATTTACTGCTCGGTACGGACAAGTACCTCAAGAAGAAATGGCTTAGCAATCTGCTGCTGCGGGGGGGGGGGGGGGACTGGTCAGGCACAGGTCAACATGTACTGGCCGACTCATAGTGAACACACGATTGAGATGCTGCAAAGGTCACACGTGTGACCGTTGCTGCAAAATTCCATTTCATTACATCATAACTGCAAATGGTTGCTCACCAAGGGCGTTGCTAAAGAAGGACTACCCGCAATGCATTGCAGTTCAGGGAATTACATCAGGCCTGGTGATGCGAGTGTCCAGTTTTAGGGTGGAGCTGATTTGTGCTCCAACAAGATGGGGCAAATGATGGTTTAATTCCATAAGGGGGAAAATGGCCAGAGAGACTCTTTGGGGGCTTTATATTCATTTAGAATTTTATTTAGAATAGAATGGAATAGGAACAGGAATTGGAACGGAATGGAATAGAAAATTTAGAATAGAATACCATAGAATACAATAGAACAGAACAGAACAATGGAATGGAATAATGGAATGGAATAGAATAAGGAATAGAAGTAGAATAGAATAGATATTGGAATGAAGAATATAGTAGGATAGGATAGAATAGATATTGGAATGAAGAGTAGAATAGAGTAGAGATAGAATAGAACAGAATAGAATAAGAATAGACATTGGAATGAATAGAGTAGGATAGGATAAGGAATACAATAGTATAAGGGATAGAATAGCAATTAGAATAGAAATAGAATAAGGCATAGAATAGAATTGGAATAAAATAGAATAAGAAACAGAATGTAGTAAAATGGAAGGGAAGGGAATAGAACAGAATTAGGAATAGGATGTAATGGAGTGGAAATAGAATAGAATGGAAGAATTAAATTAGAACAGAACAATGGAAAGGAATAGAATAATGGAATAGAACAGAATAAGGAACAAGGAATAGAATAGAATAAGGAATAGAATGGAGTAAAGTGGAATGGAATAGAATGGAATGGAAATAGAACAGAATTCTTTATTGGCCAAGTGTGACTGGACACACAAGGAATTTGTCTCCAGTACAGAAGCTCTCAGTGAACATACAAGCAACAAGGGATAAATCATGTAATCATAAAAATACATTCATCATAAGATACAACACTTAGTGCTAAGTCATAAGATACTAAATCAGTAATCAACATAAACCAAACTACAATACTAAATAAAACTATATAAATGTTCACTTAAGCTATTGCTGTTGGGTTTTACTGTAATTAAATGCAATGGCGCTAGCACTATTCCCAACATTTTGACATTTCATTTATATCCCCTATTGGCAAGCGGCCATAAACACGAGCCGTTTTCAGTAACTGATGGGGCATTCACAATGGGGTAAACGTTGCAAACTTGCCACTTTTCCCTGGAGCCCGAACAGTGTAGGAGTTTACAGCATTTAGCGTGTCCCTGGCAGGAAAATTACCAAGCTTTAAAAAGACCCTTCCATCTTTCTTTTGTATAGGACTGCTAGTCAATCATAATCTTGTTGCTAACTCTGGGGAGGATTAGTTTTGATTATCTTTAAAAAACCATAAAATATAAGTGGATATAATTTGCTTGCAGCTCAGGAGGGAAATGCAAACAATAAGGGGTTTATTCCCCCCACCCCCGAACTTAAATCAGTCTCTGAAATAGAAAATATAACTTAGGGGATAAAACCAGTGAGGTATTGGCAATATTAACTGCTCCTGTAAAAAGAGTAAATGTTGCAGCAACCAGTTATGTACTCCTTTCAGGAAAGAAAGATTGAGATTTTAGTCAGCCTTGAATATCAATTCCACTCTTATATTTGCTGTAGGACTCTGTAGAACTCAACTCTAAAAGCAGTAGTAGGATTCAGCCGGTGTAACAACTGGTTTGGTGAGCACGCTATCACTCGAACTACCAGTTCACTCAAAGCGGTCCGAACCAGCAGAATCTCACCCCTGCCTAAAGGAGTTGTTTTCAGGCTGGGTCAAGCAGGAAGGAAGCACATTCAGGTCCATTTTGTCTGTGATTCTATGGAGGTGCTTTTTCAAGAACTAACTGGATTTTCTAGAAAGTCCAGTCCAGTTCAGAAAGTTCAGATCCATTTGTTTCTAGGTTTCTCCAGAGTTTATTTTCCAGAGTCAGGCCTTTGCAAATCTTTGGAGCAGGCCTCAAGTTGAATGAAACTTCATACAATGTTATGCAAATAAATTCCTGAACTGAAACCGCATTTCGTACACTATGGAATTGTCTGCATTTCTGGAAACATGCACTTCCCTTCCGACTTTGGAACTTGTTTCGGGCAATACACAAATGTTGTAAAATCGGACCCGAGGATGTCTTGTAGTGTTGGCTCCCCGACACCGAGCTGGCTGATCAGCTGTATCACTTTATGTCCAACTGTAGCTCTTTTGGTGATGTGAAAAGTGGCTTCCTTTCTTAGGAAACATTCATGCATCTCTATCTAACAAAATAAAATTCAATGTAGAGAAAAATAAAAAAAAAACAAAAGTACACCTGTAGACCGGGTGAAAGCAGGCTTAATATCAGTAACTGTGAGAGGGATCTTGGAGTCTTAGTGGACGACCAGCTAAATAGGAGCCAATAATGTGTGGCGGCAGCCAAAAAAGCTAACGCAATCCTAAGTTGCATTAACAGAGGGATACAATCAAGATCATGTGAGGTACTAATACCACTCTATAAAGCCTTGGTAAGACCTCACCTAGAATAGAGCATCCGGTTTTGGTCACCACACTATAAAAAAGAAGTGGAGACTTTAGAATGAGTGCAGAGAAGAGCAACCAAGATGATGAGGGGATTGAAGGCTAAAACATACGATGAACGGTTGCAGGAACTGGGCCTGGCTAGTCTAGTGAAGAGAAGCAGCCGGGGAGACAGGATAGGAGCTTGCAATATTTGAGGGAGGGGCTGCCACAGAGAGGAGGAAGAGGTCAACCTATTTTCCAAGGCACCGGAAGGCCAGACAAGGAATAATGGATGGAAACTGAACAAGGAGAGTTTTAACCTGGAAATAAAGAGAAACTTTCTGATAGTGAGAACAATCACCCAGTGGAACAGAAGTTGTTTTCGGAAGTTGTGGGAGCTTCATCACTGGAAGCTTTCCAAGAAGTGACTGGACTGCCACCTGTCAGAAATGGTGCAGGGTCTCCTGCTTGGGCAGGGGGTTGGACTAGATGACCTACAAGGTCCCTTCCAACCCTGTTAATCTATATCTGTATCTCGGGTATGAATTCTTGCATCTACACAACGGACAGTTGAATGCCTTGGCTCATTAAAAAACATTTTTTTTGTTGTCCTTGAAAACTGCAGGCAGCAAGATATTGTGTGTAGAAGTGGCATGGGGCCAGGAAGAGAGTGCTGAATTTAACTAACGTGAATTAAAATTTAACTTCAGAATTTGGGGGAATTTGATGGATCTAACAAGCCGGGCACATCTGATCTTTTGTATCATGTTTTATGTCTCTTTAAAATAAAAACTTAACCCTGGTGGGTAGGGCTAAGTAAACACTCAGCTGCATTCAGTTGCTCAGACTCTACCCCACAAAGGATTATGGGGTAATTAAAAGGAGATTAGTAAGTAATGGCTTAGTTTTCTAGCTGAGGGGGGTAACATCCATGCTCAGCTTCAGAACCCCCCCCCCCGCCCCTGTAGGTAGAAAATTAACGTGGTGTACAGCCACACTGCCACACACACCCCACACCCCCACGAAACTGGCTGTCAAGAATTGGAAAAATATTCTGGCCAATGGCCAGCCTCCGACATACTACAGGTAAGGCATTGGCAGGTAATCATTGTGTCAGAGTTCTAGAAAACCTCCACTCCAAGAAATAACTCCGAGACAGACGTCTTCTCAAAAGTTCTGTTTTAATTGGATAGTAAACTGGCACAACCGGGGAATCCTGAATGTGAAAGTTCCAGGCTTCCTTGCAATAAGTAAAAACTACAAATCCATCCCCTGCACCCATCATCACATCACATGCCCCAATCACCAACCGTCCCAACTTGAGACTTCCTCTCACTTGCGTGCAAAACAACATGACCTTGAATTAGAAAAAGAACGTTATGTCTAACTACATTCACTCCAAGAAACTCTCCCTCCCATTTTCCCAGGCTCAAAATGTGGGAGCATTGGGTCTCAATGTGGCTTCCAAAGCTGACACATCGTTCATGTGCGAGCGTGTGTGTGTGTGTGTGTATGTGTGAAGAGAACCAATACTACAATTTTAAAAAGTAAACATAAAATTCTTTGCATTTAGGTTAAAATATACATATAAAATATATATATTGCATTTTGTACAGAAACCCCAGATCTCACATGGGTTCTTGCAATGAGAACCTACCAAATTCCGGCTGTTTTTTTTAAATATTCTGTTGCACAAGATGTAACAAAGGGAAAAGCATGGAATAGTGGCTACGATGTTGGAATTGGCCTGGGAGAGCTACCCAAGGCTTGTTGCCTTCACTCAACTGTGGAGGTGACTGGGTAACCTTGAGCCCGTCAACAGAAACATTCAGCCCACATATGCTAGCTCGAATTTCACAAGGAAATGTGAGACGGATATAAGAGAATCTTCATTGCCATTTTTTTTTCCTGTGCACACACTGGCACTCATTAAAAAAGGAAATTCGAATGCCCGCTCTCAAAAGAAAATAAGCCGAAATGTTGCAAAACATGAAAATAGAAATATATGTATCTCTATATAGTACATTTATTTATTTATACACCACTCCAATCAAGGTGACTTAAGGTCAAAAGCAGGAGACTGGGAGTCGGTAAAAGATTCTTAAGTCATCCAGATCATGGTTGTCCCAGAGGTGCTTTTTCAGGAGGCAATTTTCTTGTTTTTTTTCTTTTGAAGACATTTTGCTTCTCCTCCAAGAAGCTTCTTCAGCTCTGACCAACTTCCCCACCACCCTGTCAGAGTTGAGGAAGCTTCTTGGAGGAGAAGCAAAACGTCTTCAAAGAAAAACCCAAAGCAGCAAATGACCTGAGGACACAGATAAACTTCCAAGTGGCCTCAACTTGCTAAAAGGACGCAAATGACCAACTGTCTGCAAGGAACGTAAATCCTTCCCTTTCCCACCATCCGGGTCAGAGCTGAAGAAGCTCCTTGGAGGAGGAGCGAAACGTCTTCAAAAGAAAAAAGAACAAGAAAGTCCAGCTGCCTCTTGATAAAAGCACCTTTGGGACGGGAGACTCTGAGTTTTAGTCCTGCCTTAGCCATGAAAGCCAGCTGGGTGACTTTGGGCCAGTTACTCTTAGTCAGCCCAACTCACCTCACAGGGTTGTTGTGGGCAAAACAGAAAGAGGAGGAATCTCTCTTGGATATGTTTTTCCACCTGGAGTTATTTGTAAATAATAATTGAGATAAATAAAGTGATGCGTAAAACTGAAAGGACGTTTTAGGCTTTCTTTCATTTTTTTAAAAAAATTGTGTAATACACAATGCAACCCTAAACACATTTAAGGAAATAAGGATGAAACAGACCATTTCACGTCTCTAAATTATTATCCCTGAGGACTGAGAGTGCTCAAGCACCTCCTACCTTCCTTCCTTCTCCCTCCTTAACTATAGCTTAAACCCTAAAGTTATCCCGTTTCCAATCAGGATCATACTTATGTTCACACGGGGATCGTGGAAGATTTTTTCATTTAGCTGATGAACATGCTGGGCTGCGCGATCATTTTTGCCTGGTTTAAGTACTTTCCCCGATACGAAAACCTGTTGGAAACAAGAGAGAAAACCATACAGAGCATGCAGGATTCACACCACGTATTACAACACTGTTACACAGGAGAGAACCGTCAGAGGAGGCCTGGAAACCTCAATGCAACTCTTGGCTGAGGCTCATTAAAATAGCTACCTCTTTTCTCAGGACTAAACCACTGGGATATCCAAATTCTGCTGCAACCACATGAACCTGGAAACCGGTGCTGGCCAGTTCAGTGAGTTGCAGGCAATTGGGGCCTCTACAATCTGTCTGTTCCAAACTGCTTGTTCTGACCCAGGCTCCGTCAAACTTATTAAAACACAAATTGAATTTAAAAAGAAAACCTTTGTTAATGTGACGCTGGGAATTTACTTGCATTCCCAGCCAAGACTCATTAGACACAGTTCCTCCAGATAAGAGCACGCTTTTCAGTGCTGCAGAATGCTACCAAGAAACAGAAGTCCAATTAAGGCTAATCATACACCAACCCCAAAACCCAGAAACAACTGACCAGAGTACCGAGCTTCACGAAGAACTCGGAGATTACTGAACTACTTTGCTTCCTGCAAAGAGTTTGTCATTGAGGTCTGACTTTTATCCCTGATGGGACAGGCAATCACCTCCCAGCCTTACTCCCGAGTCGCCCCTTTTATTTCAGCTGCTCTCACCTTCCAGCAGCTCTGAGCACATGCGCACTGGGAACAGGCTCCCCTTGTTCCTTTGCCTTGCTGCTGCCAGACTCCAGTGGCTCCAGAGTCAGCACATCACTCCCAGATGGTCCTGGTTCTATCTCTACATAGGACGCAGGACCCTCCTCCGAGTCCTCTCCAGACTCCCTGACTGGTCCCCTTTCTTCCTCACTGTCCGATTCCACTGCCGTCTGCACCGGCAAACCACAACACTGCTATCTTTGCCCTATCCTTACCTGAAACTAAGTTTACAATTGGACCTGTGTTTTATGACCTCCCAGGCCAAAGCAAAGATTCCATACAGTCGAGGAGGTTTATTACCAAGTTTGTGCGGGCTGCACAACAACCTTAATCCTTCCTGGGGTGAAAGTAATCAAAAGCAGAATTGTCGCCAAAGGCAAAATACCAAATAAAACGGAGCTGGAAGGGACCTTGGAGGTCTTCTAGTCCAACCCCCTGCTGAGGCAGGAAAAACTGTATCATTTCAGGCAAGTGGCTGTCCAGTCTCTTTTTTTAAAAAAAAACTTCCAGTGTTGGAGCAACCACAACTCCTGGAGAGAAGCCACTCCACTGATGAATTGTTCTCACTGTCAGGAAATTCCTCCTTAGTTCTAAGTTGCTTCTCTCCTTGATGAGTTTCCATCCGTTGCTTCTTGTCCTGCCTTCAGGTGCTTTGGAGAATAGCTTGACTCCCTCTTCTTTGGGGCAGCCCCTGAGATATCGAAACACTGTTCTCATGTCACCCCTGGACCTTCTTTTCATTAAATGAGACATACCCCAATTCCTGCAGCCATTCTCCCTATATTTTATCCTCCAATCCCCTTATCATCTTGGTTGCTCTTGTCTGCACGCTTTCTAGAGTCTCAACATCTTTTTTCTTTTTTTTTGCCAAAACTGGATGCAGCATTCCGAGTGTGGCCTTACTAAGGCTTTGTAAAACGGTACTAGAACTTCACGTGATCTCAATTCTATCCCTCTGTTCTTATTCATGTGTTATGGGTTGTGGGGTAGGAGTCTGGGTGGGGTTCCACGGGGATCCAAAATCAAGGGGCCATTCCTGGCCAAGTGGGAGTCACAACACATTCTACTTTTTCGGAAGTACTTACGTTGTCAAGCACTAGTATCTTCCCTTTTTTAATGAGCCGTAAACATTTTTCGTAGTAATCGTTGTAGCTCTCTTTGTCAGCATGGATGAAAGCCAAGTCGAATGTTCCAGCTTCACCATTGGCTAGAAGTTCCTCTACACACACACACACACACACACAAACAGAGAAGGATTTTGTTTTGTTTTAATGCAAAATATTCCCTTCTGTCTACCTGTGTAGTAAGACTATCTGTGGTACTCTTATCCGCAGTGGTTAAAAGGCAGTATTGCAGGCGAATTCTGCCGACTGCCAGCAGTTCGACCCTGACTAGCTCAAGGTTGATTCAACCCAACAATGGGGATCACCGGGATTACAGCTAAGTCTTCGGGTGTCCCGCTTAAATGCTGCATCTTGGGAGAATTCAGGGAGGGTTGATCACATCAAACGGATTAGCAAAAAGGCCTCCATCACTTTCACTAATGTCAAATAATTCCATGCAAGTGAGAAAAGGGAACATTTTAACCCAATTCATGCTGGCTGTGAAAAAGATGGAATTTGAAAGATCTTAATTTCTGTTTGGGCAATGGAACCGAAGCTCCATTGCTAATCTGGTTAATGGACATGAACTTTAAATTCTCTGATTTTTTTTTTTAAAAATGGAACTATCTATCTCATTACAGCTAGTCCTCGACTTACAACAGTTTACTTAGTGACTGTTCAAAGTTACAGAGTCTTTGAATAAAGTGACATGATCATTTTTTGCACTTACGACCATTACCCATAGTCTAAATCAGGGGTGGTCAACCTTTTGGACCTCAGGGACCACCAAACTCATAATTTTAAGACCGAGGGACCACTAACCGGTTCTGTGGATGTGGCCTAATTTGTGGGTGTGGCTTGGTGGTCATGTGACTGGCTGGGCACGGCTTGTATGTAAATATTATAAATATTTATATCAATATTTAATTTTTTTATTAAAAAAGAGCAACTTTTACCCAAAATCAGGCAAAGCAGGCAGGCAGCTTGAGTTGCTCACAGAATCATTCAGTGATCTATCTATCTGCCATCAGCTGGCTCAGTCTGTCACATAAAATTTGCTTGCTGTGAGTCTGCACTGAATAATAGAAATTTCAGTCCTAAGGGAGGTTTGGCTGCGCTTAAAAGCAGAACCAAAGATCTAAAGACTAGCTAGAAAGCAAGAAATCCAACCATTTCCTGCTTCCTGGCTAATCTAAATCTCCTGGCACAGAAGAACAGCTGATGGTCGGAAAAAGGAAAAATAGCAATTTAGCAGGCAAGTTTTCAGGGTAAGGAGTGAGTGGGCGGGGAGGGTTCTTGCGGGCCATGTGGGCGGCGCAGCCTTGTGTTTCCGCGCAGCCTGGATTCATTGCTTTGGGGGGCTGCTCTGGGGGTGAGATTTCTCTGCGGCCCACCAAAATTTTTTTCACGGCGCACCAGTGGGTTGCAGCTCACCGGTTGACGACCGCTCATCTAAATTCAGATGCTGGGCAACTGGCTCATCTCTATGATGGTCGCAGTGTCCCGGGGTTACGTGATCTCTTTTGGCGGCCTTCTCACAAGCCGAGTCCATGAGGGAAAACCAGATTCACTTAACAAACGAGTTATTCACTTAACAAACGCAGTGATTCCCTGAACAGCTGTGGCAAGAAAGATCATAAAACGGGGCGAAATTCACTTAACCAACGCTCCGCTCAGCAATGGAGCTTTTTTGCTCTCAATTGTGGTCGTAAGTCGAGGACTACCTTAGTGATTCAGAAAGTCTCTCCTTCAATTGGCTTATTACTTATTGGTTAAATTTATTTGCCACCCATCTTGCGGTGCTTTGCTTAACAACTTGTACCCAGAAAGGTCCTAAAATGGGGCAAAACTCATTTAACAACTGTGTCGCTTAGCAACAAGGAGGCTGGGCGGGAGAGAGTATGATGGAGCAAAGCGATGGAGTGTTGAACCCTTTGCTTCTACCTACCTAACGTTTCAATGGCTGGTTTTATCCTTAGATCGATCTTACGTAGAACTCCAGCCTGGAAGGAAAGAAAACAGGTCAAAGATACCATGAGGTCCCAAATGCTCCCCATCTAGTGTATATATATGTGTGTGTGTATGTGTGAGTGTGTTTTGCTTGTGCAGACCATCCATTGATGTGGTGGCATTTCAAGAAAGGAACAGAATGATTAGTAGTGAAATAATAAAATTAATAATATTATTATATTATATAATTTTATATAATATATAAATTTAATGTATAATAATATATAATTTATATAATTATTGTATAAATTTGCACCGAGGCAAATTTCCTATGTGTCCAACCACACTTGGCCAGTAAAGAATTTTCTTTCTTTCCTTCCTTCCTTCCTCCCTCCCTCCATTTCTTTCCTTCTTTCCTATCATCCATCTATCTATCTATCTATCTATCTATCTATCTATCTATCTATCTATCTATCTATCTATCATCTATCTATATCTATCTATCTATCTATCTATCTATCTATCTATCTATCTATCTATCTATCTATCTACCTACCTACCTATCTATCTATCTATCTATCTATCTATCTATCTATCTATCTAATCTATCTCTATCTATCTATCATCTATCTATCTATCTATCTATCTATCTATCTATCTATCTATCTATAATATAAATATTAATAATACAATTAAACAATGAGTAATTAAATAACGAAAGAATATATTTTAATATCAGCATGTGTATTAATAGTAGAATTACATGGATGGGATGAATGGAAGGAATATGAATAGATCTACCCTATATGTTTAAATGAGGGACGCAGTGGCTCAGTGGCTAAGACGTTGAGCTTGTTGATCAGAAAGGTTGGCAGGTCAGCGGTTCGAATCCCTAGCGCCACGTAATGGAGTGAGCTCCCGTTACTTGTCCCAGCTTCTGCCAACCCAGCAGTTCAAAAGCACATAAAAATGCAAGTAGAAAAATAGGGACCCCTTTGGTGGGAAGGTAACAGCGCTCTGTGCGCGTTCGGGCATTTAGTCATGCCGGCCACATGACCATGGAAATGTTTTCGGACAGCGCTGGCTTTTCGGCTTTGTAACGGAGATGAGCACTTCCTCCTAGAGCTGGGAACAACTAGCACATTTGTGTGAGGGGAACCTTTACCTTGTATGTTGAAATGATATTGTGATTGGTATTAGAATTGTATATTGAAACACTGAACAATGAAAGAACGAAGGATTAAACTTTCATATATACAGATGTGAAGAGTTAAATAAGGGATATACGAATAATAAAGCAGGTGAAAGATGGAAGACAGAGAAAGAAACATCTCTGAATACTACATTGACATAAATAAAAGAATAGAAATAGGTCTCGCCGCAAGTGACACAGTTCTAAGTTATCCAAACCGAACATTTCGAGCCTAGCAGTGTACAGAATTCGAGTGTGTACAGAAGAATGCAAGACTTTTCTCGTGAAGTACTTCTGAACCCGCTCGATTGCACCAGGGATGCCAAATGGTTGAACAACAGTGGAATAATAAAATTAATAAAATAGCACAGTGGTGGCTAACCTTTTTCGTCTCCCATGCCAATAATTGCGCGCACGCTCACTTATGTGCGCTCATGTGCCAGCACCCAGAATGCAATGCACGCTGCCCCCCCCACACCACCGGCACATGCGTGTGAGATCCCCCTTGCATGCGCTATGTGTCTCTGTGCATGCGTGCGCGTCTCCCACGCACCCCTGTGCATGCGCCGCCAGATATGCGACAATCCGCCGTTGGGCGGTGGGGTCTCTTCCAGGTGATCTCTCGCGTGCCGAAAGAAATGGCTTCTAGCACGGGTGCCATAGGTTCACCAACATGGCTCTAGCGTAAGTTTTATAAGTTCTAATTACCAATACAATGTTTCCAGCAGACAAAAAACAAGCCCTGTGCAAAATTAAACTGACGCTACCTCTTTCCACACTGGCTTTCCGATACTGGCCATATCTTCATTGACCTCGCAGGCAACAATTCTGCCATCTTCTGGTAGGACTAGCGCCATGCTTAAAGTATTGTACCCAGCAGAAACTCCTACAGAGAAATTACAAAAACGCGGTTGAAGGGGTTTCTGGGTTTCCGAATGAATAAAGACATACAGGTAGTCTTCAACGTATGACCGCAGTCGGGAGCAGAATTTCCTTTTTTTTTTAAAGTGAGATGTGCTCAATTTTACAACCTCTATTGCCGTGGTTGTTAAGCGAACCACTGTGAATCATGTAGTCGTTAAGCAAATCCGGTGTCCCTCATTGGCTTTGCTGGTTGGAAGTCAGCTGGGAGGGTCACAAATGCGGATCGAAATACAGTCGAAAATACAGGCCAGTGTGCCCGAGTTTTGACCTCATGATCACCAGGATAACAATCGCGACACCACTTAGACTTATATACCACTTTACAGTGCTTCCCAGCCCTCTCTAAGCGGCTTACAGAGTCAGCCTCTTTCCCCCAACAATCTGGGTCCTTGTTTTACCCACCTCGGAAGGACGGGAGGCTGAGTTCACCTTGAGCCAGTCAGGATCATACTGCTGGCAGTGGGCAGAATCAGCCTGCAATACTGCATTCTAACTCCTGTGCCACTACAGTCTTAAATGTGAGAACTGGTCATAAGTCGCTCTTTTCAGTACCGTTGTAACTTTGAAGCAACCACTAAACCAGTAGTCGCCAACCAATGGGCCTGGTGATCCACGAGAAAATTTTGGTGGTCTGCAGAGAAATGTTACCCACAAAGCACCCTCCGCAAAGTAATTAATCCAGGCTGCGCTGGAACACAAGGCTGTGCTGGCCACGTGGCCCACGGGAACACAAGGCTTGTGTCGCTTGCATTGCGAACAACACGAGGTAGTGAGGGGAGGGGGGAAAGGGCGGAGGGGGGCAACTTGCCCCACTCACCCTACGCACCTGGCCTGGCCACCGGGCCTCTGCTTTCCACTTCTTTCTTCTTCTGCTTTTGGCTGCACGCAAGGAAAGCAGCCAAAGTCTTTCTTTCTCTCCCTCAAACTCTGCCAGAAATGAGTCTTTGGGACCCTGCAAGGCCTCCTGCTCCAAGAGGCTGCATCAGCACAAGTCTCACAAAGACTTATTCCTGGCGGAGTTTGGGGGAGAGAAGATTTCTGCTGCTTCTGCTGCTTTCCTTGCATGAAGCCAAAAGTCTCTCTCTCTCTCTTTCTCTCTCTACCCCTCAGAATGGAGCTGGAGACGGCATCCTGCGATACCAAATAAAGAATGACTGAATGGTAGGAAAACGGGCTGGGGAATTTTCCTGCAGACTTTTTGGGGGGATTTTCCCAGGGTCTCCGGTCCACAGGATTTAAAATTATGAGTTTGGTGGTCCCTGAGGTCCAAAAGGTTGGCGACCCCTGGATTAGATTGTGACTTACAGGGTGGCCAGTTTATTGTGGGACAAAATCCCGAATCTTCCCAGTTGTAGGCAATCTCACTTACCTATCTCAATTACCTTTTTTGCTCCAACAAGCCTGATCAGGTTTGCTACCAACTGCGCCTGATCACAAGAGATCCACAGCTTTTTGCCAGGGGTAGAAGATGCAGCCTAGAAAAAGCAAAACAGGAGCGCATGTGAGAAGTTCTTCTGCATCTTATTTTACCTTGTAACTCAATAAAAAAAAATGTTAAGCTAAGTCTACGCGGTGAACACAAATACAGCTGTTTTATTTCTGTTTTATTTCGAAGGAGACTGTTGTTTTCTTTTCAAGCCCAGAGTCACCTGATGGCGGGAGACAAGGCGGCATAAAAATGTAATAATTAATTAAATAAACATGCAAATAAATTTGCAAAAGGTGTGTGCGAGCATGCATGTCTTCATGGTATTGATTCGAGTCTTCCGCAACAGTCCGGGTTTTCTCTTGTGACTTCTTGGGAAAATTAACTCCCCCCCACCCCAAGGTTAATTGTTTTCCTTTTAATTACATATCAGGCTTCATTTTGGGGTTATTCCATCAACTTTTCCCAGAAGCTCTTCTGAAGGAGAGCCTAGAGAAAGAATGAGCTTCAGTGGTGGGTGGGATTCAAAAAATTTTTATACTACCATTTCTGTGGGTGTTGCTTGGTGGGCGTGGCAGGGAAAGATTACTACAAAATCCCCATTCCCTCCCCACCACACTAACCTGCTTTCCAGCTCTGTTCTCCTGTGTAGGGCAACCAAAGAAGACCCAGCCAATCAGCTGGGACTCAATAGGAGGCGGAGAATAGATGGGGGTGTGGCCAGTCAGAGGTGGGATTTGCTGGTTCTCCAAATTACTCAAAATTTCCGCTACCGGTTCTCCAGAACTGGTCAGAACCGGGTGAATACCCACCTCTGAGGAGCTTTCATCCAAGAATTGTAATCTTTGCACAAACTTTGCAGGGAAGGTTAGAGCTGGAGAAGAGCCGAGAGCGAAGGGCTGGCTTTCGCCAACCCAAACGCACCTGTTGCTTAGCCTGCCTCAACTTGTGTGCTGAGAGTGCAAAATAGGTGATGACAAGATCCACCTGGCTGTGATTTTATTTTTTTTAATACAACAGGCCTCTCCACCCCCCAAAATAAAGTAGAAATGCCAATTTGTCACTGCCTCCCTCTTGCCATGATTTAATTCAGGGGTCTCCAACCCTGGCAACTTTTCAGGCTTGTGGACTTCAACTCCCAGAATTTTGGGAGTTGAAGTCCACAAGTCTTAAAGGGGCCAAGTCGTATGGCTG
>NW_020769800.1:24625-51266 GCF_900518735.1 Pseudonaja textilis | reverse complement strand
GGGCAGCCAATGCTGTTAACCGAGATGCCAGCTGCCGACTTATTGGCCGACCTTACTCTGGAAGAAACCCCAGCTGAGATGCCCAGATGGTCGTTAGGAGTTGGATGGAGAGATCCGGAAGAGCCCCCCCCCCTTCCTGGAATCACTGTAAGTTGAAGAGGTGCGAGGGAAAGGCTGTGGCAAGAGGGGGAAGAGATGGAATGCTGGCCGGATCAAGCCGGGAAATGCTTTATGGATGCTTCTGAGAAACCCGGCAGGGCTCCAACATATGAGGGGGAAGGGGGAGCGAGTTCAGCCTGGGGAAGTCGGGCTGCCAACAACCCCCCAGCCCAGCCCATGCCAGCGCAACAAACAGCCGCCGCCCAGGGAGCCCCAGCAATGGGTGTAATGCCTAGAAGATGCCACCTGTCCGCCTTAGATGTGAAGTTTGGAGGAAATCCCAAGGATTTGGGGTTTTTCCTGGTACAGGTCGGAATTGTGCTGAAGTATATATGGCAAGGCAAATTATATCAACGTTTTGTTTTATTAGTTTGGTTAGAATCCTTTTCCTTTTAGCTCTTGAATTTAGGCCGTTTATATTGATGGAAAGAATTTTCCTTCCTTCCTCCATTTACTTAAGTCTGCCTCGCTTTTTGTCTCGTAACTATACGGCTCTCTTCTTGTGGTTGATATGGGGTTGTTTCTTCTATGGGGAGGCAGTTGCCAAAGTTGTCGTCAAGGTCTGGGTGTTCTTCCTTCCCGTTTTCAGGGCCGTGGTTGTTGTGGAATTCATCTCTGATAAGATTTGTTTTTGCAATTGGACAATGTTAAGAATATTATCCCAAATCACCATTCGATGCAATAGCCCTTTAAGTGTGATTACAAGTCTATTTTCTAAGCTTACACACCAAGTTATTTTAGATCTCTTTCTTTGGCCCAATTTGTCGTTTAGGCAATTTAAATTCCCATTCAATGAAGTGTTATCAGATACTATACAATAGAATGTTATCAAATATTATGTATTATGTATTATATATTATTTTCTATACTAAGTTCATATACCAGAGTTAATTATATTTTACCCCTAATAAATCATTACCATATCAAATCAAACTTGTTTAAAGCTAACAAACAACTCTAGAATTTCTCACTCTATATATACCTTTATCCTATAATGTATATTAATATTTAAGGTTCCAATTAACCTGAGACAACCCTATTTAACAGACCTTAAATTTTTTGTATATTCAAGAGACTCTAATCAGTAAACCCTAATAACTATAATAAGCAGTTTGCCTTTACACCTATATTTATAATTATTATAGAGAGAAAGGAAAGACCAAGAGAGAAAGGGAGAGAGAGAAAGAGTGCGGGAGGAAAAGGGTCTTTTCGATTTCGTGGAATCACTAGACACGTATCTGTGGGATTAGTTCCATAGAAAAACAAGTCTGAGTTGGGGCTGGCATTTTAGTCTTATAGTCTGTCTCTTCCTTCTTCTTCTTCCCTCTTCTTCTTCCCTTCTGCCAGCAATTGTCAGTCCACAGTCACTTTGGGTGTCCGCCTCAGATCGATCACTTTAGAAATCAGGTTTATAGGCAATGTTGCTAAAAGGAAGAGGACCTTGCATATAAAAGTCAGTGCGTCGCTATCTCGCTCTCTACAGCTCGCTTTTCCCTCCTTCGCAGCTATAGTCCTCTCCTAGTCTTCTAGTCTTCTCAGGCGCTGGTCCCAGATGGCAATCCACTCCCGAGCTTCTTAAATTTCCCATCGCCTTCTTCTCTCCTTGACAATCTTCTTCCAAATGCTCCAATCCACACTTTCACTTTAAGTGTCGAGCCATTCTATCCGCGTTTATCCCCCTTTCACTTTTCAAACCGCTTTTCCAGCCACTTGTCTCCAGCTTCCCACCACTGTTACTCACAATGAAACAGGGAGAGTCAGACCGATCTCTCTCACGGCTTTTGTAGTCCTTCTGCCCTTTTCTGCTCGGATCTTTTAGGCTGTCACTTTTTGCTTCGTCAGTTCAGTGACAGACCGGACTTTGGAGCCGCCATTAGCTGGCGGCTGGCTCAATCGCGCTGGTCTCAGAGGCTCTTCCTTCGTTGCTGGGGAGTTGCCTTCCCCCAAACAGCAACCCGGGGGTCCTCTATTCTGACACGAAGCTCTACGGGTTTCATGTATCCACTGGGGATCCCTCCAAACGCGAGAAGAGGTGTTCGAAAGCCACAGCTGGGCTTCTCCACCTCTGGACGTCCCTGTCCTGCCACTGGAAGTCCCCCTTCCTCTAATTATTAAGTGTCTGAGAAGCTTTTCCTTTCTTGATTCCTGTGACTTAAGTTGCTTTGTCAAACATTTCTCCACAATTTGCTCATTCTGAGTATTTGTCTCTTGCTTGCTCGGTGATTACAATGTGCTTTACATGGCTGGGCTTTGCTGATCTGTTGCTAGATTTCAGAATAAAGACCACTACAATAGAAGAAGTCAAAGGAGGCAGCATAATATAATACAATATAATATAATATAGCACAATGTAACAATAATTTAAATTAAGGGATGTGGATAAGTGCCTAATTGTGCCTACCATCCCTGTCCGATTGTCTCATTTATTCGTACCTATTTCCTGTATTCTTACTCATGTTTATATTTACACCTATTATCATGTAAGCATTTGACAAATCATTTCCCTTTCATTTCTCCGAACCTCAAGATCTTCCTCTTATTTTTCTTTGATGCCACTTTAATCTTTTAACAGGGTTTTCAGTCTTCAGCCTTATTTCACTTAAAGTTTCTGAAATTCCTGTAACTACTTCCTTCTGGATCTTCAACTCCTGAGTTTTCTCTTTGTTTCCTCTTATTTTTTTTCTTTGAGAGTCACCTTCGAGCACCTCAAGAAGAGCAAGCAAAGCAGGTTTCACTCACTCTCCTTGAAGTTTTTGTATGTTTTGTGAAAATTGTTGCCTTTTTGTTACGAATATAAGAAATATCTTCTCTTGTTTGCTTTTTTTCAAGCTCATGATTTTCTTGTACCATTTTTTGATGGCTCTTTAACCTTTTCAGAGTTCTCAGGCTTTTGTCAAAGATTCTGAAATTTCTGTGGCCACTTCCTTTTGGATCTCCAACTCCAACTCACGAGTTTTCTCTTTGTTTTCTGCAATTTTTGTTTTGGTAGCCAGAGGCATTTGTCACCCTGCAATCTTCCACCATTTTTCAGCCAGTTTATGTGAATTATGTTTTATTTGATCTTCTCCAAGTTTTCCTGTGGTTTTTCCTAATCCTCCCCTCTTTAATGGTAACCTAACAGCTAAGTCTTTTTTTTCTTGGATTTTTTTTTTTAAGCCAAGGATCTCTCTGTACCATATTTTGATGGTCGCTGCCCTGCAGGTCTCTTCAATTGAAGCCTGCGTCGCCCATGCGGCTGTCGTCGCAACGCTTTGAGTAGAGTGGGTGGTTAATCATCTGGGGACTGAAATCAACTGCATCTTATAGGCCTTTGCAATACACACCCTTATCCAACGGCCTATGGTCGATGAAGTGACCTTTGAACCCAGAGGTAGGTTGAAATGAGACAAACAATGGTTTGTATTTTTGGTGAGGCAAAGCTTGTTTTATGTACCTGTGTAAGGCCCTCCTTATGTCCAGAGTGGGCCATCTCTGTTTTAGCAGATGGGAAGGACCTGGACAGGAGTTTGGCAACACTATCTCCTGGGCCCAGTAGGACCAGGAGTGGATCTTGGGGATGAAGGAGGGATCCGGATGTAGAACTATCCTTTCTGCATGGAAAGTACAGAGTTCCTCTCTTACAGGGAGAGCAGCCAATTCCAAGATTCGCCTGGCCAATGTGATGGTGACTAAAAAGGTGACCTTGAAAGAAAAATCGCAGACTCGTAGAACTGAGAGGCTCAAAGGGTGGTAAGGTCAGGGCGTGTAAAACCTTAGCTATGTCCGAGGTTGGATACCTGTGAACAGGTGGCTTTAAATTAACCACCCCCCTTAAAAAGGAACACACACTGGGTGGTGTGCTATGGAGTCTAAGTCCCCATAAGTCAATACTGCAGACAATGCTTGTCTTCGGACAGTATTAGGGGCTAACCCTTTATTTAGACCCTCTTGTAAGAAATCCAGGATTTGAGAGATGGAAACTGATCTGGGGTCCAGACCTGACTTAGCATACCAACTTCAGAATGCCCTCCAAATAGAATTGTAAATCATGTTGGTGGAAGGCCTTCTGGAAGCCTGTATTGTCTGTACCACCCTTCTTGAAAAATTGTCCCTCGTCGGGATCTGCCTCTCAAGCACCAGGTGGCGGTCAGTGGGAGCCACTGAGGCTCTGAGTGGACCAAGACCCCCTAGCTGAGAGAGACCCTATCTCAAGGGATTCTCCAAGACTGGGACACAAAGAGACTGATGAGGTCTACATACCATGGCCATCTGGGCCAATGGGGTGCGATGAGCAAGAGCTCTGAGGACTTCGGAACAAGGAAAACAATTGAGTAAAATCCGTGTCTCTGTTGATTTTCTGGGACTGGCTCGATGGCCTGGATGTCCAGGAGATGTTGAATTGCCTTGTCCATGAGATCCCTCTTGATGGAGTTTCTGGAGGTGGGGCAATGGATAAAGTGCCTTGGAGGAATGGAGAGAAATTCCAGAGTTAAGCCGAATCTTAGAGTATTCAGAACCCACAAATCTGAAGTCATCTTCTCCCACTGGTGTGCAAGTAGATGCCCACCAATGGGATGACTGTTCTGGCAGTCACTTGAAGCAGCAAATGGGACTCTACCCTCTCCACTAAAGGGCCACTTGGCCTGAGGTTGCTGTTGTTGACTGAAAATATCTCTAAAGGTAGATCTGTCTTGTCAGTCAGACTTGCGGGGGAAAGGGCGCTGAAAGGAGGAGTGATCAGAAACATTATCAGGCTGATGAAAGGAAGAGTGACACCCATAAGGCAAAGCCCGCCTATCATTCCTCCTAGTGACAGAGGACAAGACTTTACGTTGTCCTTGTTCTACGTTAGCAATGGGTTCAAGGCCTCTTCGAAGAGAGAAGAAGAGGGAGCCGAAGCCAACCTACACTTGGTTTCGGCATCTGCCTGCCATTGGCAAAGCCATAAAAGTCTGGGGGAGGTGTTGTTTGAGGCGAGAGACCTAGAGGAGAAACGGGCAGCATGCAGCGAGGAGTTAGCTGAAAACTCACCTGCTGCCACCAGTTTATTAATGTCTTGGTGAATGCATGTCTCCTCTGGAGGAACCCTCGCCTGCAACTCCTTGAGCCAAAGTAAGGAGGTCCTTACAAAAAAGAAGGTGGCAGTGGCCGCCTTAACTGCCCAGGCATTTGCTAAGTGTGTCCGGCAGAAATTCATTTCCGCCTGCCTGTCCTTGGCCTCCAGAGCCTCAGCAATGTCCCAAGAGACTGCTGAGGGGGAAACAAGGAAGGCCAGAGGATCATCCATTGAGGGCAACTCCAAGGTGTGTGACAGGTGTTTTCCTGTGTTCAGAGAACTCAGTTTTGTCTGACATGTGAGGACCTGATGGTCCCACAGGTGTGGAGGAAGAAGTCCCAATCTGGCCTGTGGCCTTGGCCTTATGAACAGCGCTGGACAAAAAATGCCAATGAAAGAGGGGAGGTCAGGGAGAGGTCAAGGTCATCAACTGAGAACTCTTGCTCCATGTGGTCCACTTCCTCTAAGACAGATGCCCTGCTTCTGACTGAATGGGCGGGAGATGAAGCCCCAAGTGACCTCCCAGCCTCTCTAGTATACATATAGTGATGTGACTGCTGAGGAGGGGACTCAGAAGTAACAAAAACAACATGACTCCCATGGCTACTCCTTGGGAGATAGCTTGTGAAATGAGGAATTTAGTTCTTCAGATAGACCAGTTCCCTGCCTATTTATTGGGCAGAGCCCCGCCACAGCGGGAGTAAAAGTTGCCTCAGGGGTGAAAGCCCTCTCCCTAACATGGAGATCCGCTCCTTCAGGAACCCTACAGTCAAAGGAAAACTGCATTGTCTCAACCTGACCTTCCGTTGGAAAAATAGAAAAATGTTCCCTATCACCCTCTGGTGACCAGCTCATAGGAACTGCAATACTAGTCTGCAAAGCTGGCTGGGGTGGGTGGTGGAATAACTGCTTCAGTCAAGACAAGAGATGTAATACTTTCCTGCTGTGCCTTCTGCACTCTGGACATTTGTTTCTCCAGAGTCCTCCTTCTTCTGTCAGCATCCTTTTCTTCAGCTCTAGAAGGTTTTCTAGAGTTGGTAGCCTTGGCTCTAATTTTGCGAGCTGCTTCCTGGTTGGCTGATCTACCTCTTCTGGAGCTGGATCTCTTGTTGGGAAGAGAAGAAGAATAGGCTTCTTGACCTGCCATGCTGTTGGCTAACAGAAACTGTTCAGCCTTCTTGATAGCTTCTTAGCCCCTAGATTACTGCTGCTTAATATGAGGTTAAGCAGGGTGGGACTTGTATGGCAGCAAACCAGCACTGGTAGCCAGCACACTCTCCCTGTAGCTCCGTGTTCCTAAAGTTCCCCTGTGAAAAGCTAGCAGCAGAGGATGGCCAAGGCAAAGGAGGCTCTCAGACTGGAATGCAAGCGGCTCTAAAAAGTGAACCATTGAAGCTGCAAAGCTGGAAAAATAAATAAAAGCCGCCACCACCACACAACCCACCCCCCAGTTGTTGAGTGGCTTGCGGCGCTTCAAAGATGTAAAGCCTGGGCAAGTGATGCCTCAAGTGAGCGGCAGGCTTCCCACACGCGGGAAAAACTCTCCCTGACAAAAGCACTGTTGTCAGGAAGGAAAGCGACAGGGAACAGCTAGAAAGCCAAGAAAAGGGGGGGAAAGGGTGGAAAAAAAATCCTTGGCAGCATTTTAAAAAGCGTTGTGAGAGCTAACCCACCAGCACTAAATGACAGATTGAAGAATCCATGCTTCTCACCAGAGATTGAGGAGCCAATCTTTGCCACACTGCTTGTCAATTGTCACTTTCTCCAGTTCACGACTCAGTCTTGCTCTAAGAGGTTGTGGCAAAGATTAATGGACTCAGTCTCTGGGCAGAAAGGCATGTGTCAACCCATCCATGGATTTTCCAAGTGTCGTGCTGGAGAATTGGTATTCCTTCTACCATTAATCTTTGTGGATGGGAATAAAAATATGAATCCATCCAACCTTTCAAAACGCACCAATAGAATTCCAACCAGGAAAATTTGGGTCACAGAGAGGGCAACACATCTCATGATGCTTATTGTGTTCGACGGGTGAGAAACGGAGGTGACCGGAGTCAAACATTTGCTAAGATGTTTATTTTTTAACAAGGTTAACCAACAACAGCCACCAGCTAACAGAGCTGCTTCGTTGACAGGCAACAGCTGACTCTGTCTGACAGCTCTTCTTTTAATAGTCAGCTATCACAAACAGGCATTCTAGGGCCTTGATGACTGCCTCTGAAGTCGTTGTTGGCATAAGGGCCAACTCCAGCCATTTAGAGTAGGAGTCCACCCCTACCAAAAAGGTCTGTCCCTGACTGGGGCCAACCAGGTTGATGTTGACCAGGGTGCCCTTGAATTCTCCCACTCCCCAGGGGCAGCAGCAGGAGGAGCTGGCCTAGACACCTTGCAGGCATTAACCCACCTAGTGACTTCGCTATCTATGCCCGGCCACCACACCTAACTTCATGCCAACACCTTCATTTTGACTATCCCTGGGTACCCCTCATGCAAGACGTTTCAAACTTGTGACTGCAACTTGAAGGGGACAACTACCCTGCTTCCCCAGAGGAGACAACCCTGGTGAGCAGATAGCTCATGTGGCAGTCCTGAAATGGGAGGAAATCTGTACTAATTGGCCCGTTGGGCCACCCCCTCCCTCCCTAGTCCAGCACTAAGTCCTTGGCAGAATAGTGAGCAATGTCAGTAACTGTCCAAGGCAGGCAAAAGTCCTCAATTAAGAGTACTGGAGTTGAAGGGGCTGGATCTTCGACTTGGTTGGGCAGTGGGCAGCGGCTGAGTGCATCAGCGTGACTCAAATGTTTTCCGGCATGGTACGACAACTGTAACAGTAAACGGCTAAAAACACAGTCCAGCAAGTCATGTGGAGAGATTAAATTTATGGAGTTTGATGATTTCCTGATAGTATTCACAGTAAAGGTTTGCGGTTGTTGACCAACTCAAAATGGTAGCTGTAGAGGAATTTGTGAAATTTTTTACTGCAACAATGGCAGCTAGGGCCTCCTTATTGATTTGTGTGTAGCAATAGTTTGGGTTTCAGCCATGAAGTCATCAACAGGAAGTTGTTGGTAGGCTTGAGCCAAGTTCAACTTAGCAAAAATAGACCCTTTTCCTAAGGAATGAAGCAGGTGCTGGATGACAGGAACAGGATAGGCATTTGTTTGTAAGGCTCTATTGATTTGCATTTGTAATCAGCACAAATTCTCATGCAGCCATCTTGTTTTAGGGGAGTTACAATTGGGGTCTCCCATCACAGGCTCCAAGATGCCTTGAACTATCAGCTTATCAATCTGTTCATCCACTTTAGATCTCAGTGCGAATGGCACCTGGTGCGGCTTTAGGTGAATGGACATGACTTGGGGATCCAAATTGAAGGAGATAGAGGTTCCTACGTATGTGCCAGGTCTTTGTTAAAAACATCTGTAAAACTCATTGAGTAAAGTCTCTATTTCCAGGTCACTAATAGAATTAATGCTCACTAACCCGTAAACCTAGGAAAGAGAACCAGTCCAACCCCAGTAAGCTAGGTAGGGACCTATTGACTATGATGAGTGGGAGCTGCTCTACAAAATTTTGAAATTTAATGCTGAACTTGCCTTTTCTGATGACAGGAATGGGGCTTCCCTGGTAGTCACAAAGTGACAGTTGAGTCTTGAAGCCGTCTTTTCACAGTCCTAGGCATTAGTTGCTTAAAGGTGCTCGATGACACGATGGATAGGGATGACCAGGTGTCCACTTCCACCTGACATGATTGTCCTTCTATAAAAGCAGTAACATGGATTTTATTAGCGCAAGACTGGCAAGCATGCTTGTTTAGTGAGTTTGCCTTATGGCAGGTTCTTGTTGTGGTGAAACTGTCTTCTTTTTGTCATTTCTAATAATTTCATTTCTGCGAAAATGCAGAAGAATTGGTGTAGTGCTCCACATTGCAAACAGGAAAACAACATTAGTAATAGTTTTGCAGAATGTGTAGTAACTCATGTTATTTCTACAGGAAGAGCTCCAGGGATTTCTGGAAGTCTGGTAAATAAAGAGCAGAAATTGCAGAGTTTGTTGGACAACAATAAGGTCTAAGATTTTTTTTGCAACTTGTATGGTTTGTTCTTCATGTACAACTTTTGTTCGGTTTGACAGTTGTAAATAGAAACTGTTAAGTTCTTTTTTTTTAAGAACAAGTTTTATTGATTTTTGAAGACAAACAAAACATAACACATAAAAGTATAAAACCTCCTTTCTAAGAATTACTTATAAATTTTAACAAAGCAAATAAAGCATTATTTTTTAAAAACATAGTTCCACATTATCACATTTCCATTTACACATATATATCTTTTCCAAATTTCTCATTATTTCTCCCTTCACTTTTATTCAATTATATTTCTTTCTATCAAAGTTTTAGTAATTCTCAATCAGTCATAAGCACACAAAATTCATAACCTAAAGCAAAACATTGGAAAAAAACCCTCCTTAGTTATCATTTGTACATGTCTTTTCCCAATTTCTCTCCCTTTAATTTCATTTCTCCAAGATTTTATTAATTTACAATCAAACATAAATAATCCACACACCAAACATAAAACATAAAACTTCTTTTGAAAAGTGACTTGGCCCCAGGTTACATCTTTTTTGACAGACCTAAATCAAATTCATGCCCACCTTATATACCCTTCATATCTTATTAACCATTTTGTATTTTCTATATAACTTCTCCCATCTTTTCACTCTCTTAATTATATTTTATTTATTTCATCTTATTTCAAAGTCATTATACTTATATCTTTTGTCTGTTCTTTACCAAACATCTATTTATCTCTTCTCTTTAACAAAAAATTTCCCCATACTTTTGAAGTATGACGCCTTCTCCTAAAATAAAGCTTAAAATAATACATAATTTCCATCCTGATTCTGCTTAGTACATTCTACATATTAAATCTTAAAATAAAAGAATAGTAAACTTGTAGTATAGTTAAATGTATAGTTTCTATTCTAATTCTAATTCTGATAAGTACATTGTTTTAGAATAAAAAAATAAAATACTAAAGTTATAATAACATTAAAACAGTAACAAATTAAACTTTAACTAAGCATTAATCATTTAACACAGTCTCCTAATATTTTATTAAATATCAACATCTATCATTATTAAACATTAATATTTTATTAAATATTCCAATAAACTGTTTCAAATGCAAATACTACAATACTATCTTATGCACTCTTGCAGAATCTTCTTTAATTATAGACTATCCATTATCCTTCGTCTCTAAAAAAAACTTTCTTTTTAAAATCTTGTTCTAACCCGTGGCTTTTTTTTCCTTTTTCCCTCCCTTTCTTCTCCAATCTGGTCTTTTTGCCCCCCCTCCTCTCCCCCTTTTTAAGTTTCCTTCTCTGTTGTAATTCTCTTTTCAATTGCTTTCTAACATTGTACCTTCTTTTCACCCTATTTTTCTTTTTCTTGGTTGATTGATTAAATCTTAAATTCTCCTTTTTCCTTCCTCTCTTCCCATTTTCTTTCTTAGTCAAACTTTTTAGTTCATTAAAAATGGCTTCTTTCTTTTCTTCTTCTTCTTCTCCTTCTCCTTCCTCCAGTATTTGTTGGTACATAGAAACCGCCATTTCTAAAAAATGGAAAGCAGCTCCCAAGGAATCCTTGCCACATTGTTGTCTTTCTTTTAATTTTTCATATTCCATTTTCAGTTCATCAACTGATGGTACCATTATAGGTTTTTTAAAAACAACCCAAATGCTTTCAATCTTAAAGTAATTTCCAAATGTCAGAGTTATCAAACAATCCAAACAAACAAACAAAATTTCCTTTTCTTCTCTTTACAGTTTTTCCTCCAGAGGCAAAATCCCAGATGTATTTTAAAAGCCGTATTACCATTAATTAATGGTCTTGTAATCTTCAAGGTGTCTCCTCCAACAAAGTTTAAAAAAAATTTTTTTTTAATCCTCTCCTTCCCACTTATATCAAAGAGCTTATTTTTACCTTTAAAAAGCAGGTTTTTCTGTGCTCCTTTGCTTTCTCCGTAAGGAGGGGGAGTGAGCTTTCCTTCAGCACTTTCGCCGATGTAACAGATTCTTTTGGAAACAAATGTATCAATCCAAAGTCAGGTTTCCAGGGTGTTTTAAAAGTAAGATAATGTCCTGGTTCAGCCAAGAAAACTTCTCTTCTGGGTCTTCCTCCTGCACAATCTTATCCAGTTGAAGATTTCTTTGTAGCTGCCATACTGACAGCCGCTCCACCGTCTCAGGAAAAAGGAGTCTAGCCGGCTGGGGAAAGGGGGTGCGATATCCCCAGACCCCTGCCCGGATCTCCTCTGTCTTCCGCTGCCCCTTCAGGGCAGCGACAACCCCCAAATCCAGTTTGGGGGCGAGCGCAGCAGGGACCTGCAGAGAAGTGGATTCTTGCTGCCGCCAAAGCCTTGCAACCGGAAGTGAAACTGTTAAGTTCTGAGTGAAGAATGGAAGTGAGTCCAGAGTGATTTCTCTTTGTTCAATACAGCCTGTGAGGCAACTGAACTCCCTGGCTGACTCAGCTCCTCTTATATGAAACTGATCGGCTAAACAGCCAATCAGGAGAGAGTATTTTCCTGCTCCAACAGAGGACCAGAATGAGAACTTCAACTGACAACTATACACTATATACAATACATAACATAAACAATATTTGAAGAGAACAGCCAAACTGTGCAGTTAGCAAGGGCAACATCTCCAACTGCACACATTTTTCATTCTTGTAGATATGTTATGGTTTTTTTCAATAGAAGAAGAAAGCATTGTCTGACACTATGGCGTCTGGTAGGCCATGGGAAGCAACGGTTCACAAAAGGACCTTCACAACTGCTTCAGAAGTGGTGGTGGGCATTAAGGCTTTGAGAAGGAATCCACTATCACCAAGAATGTTCGCCCCTGGAAGGGGTCTGCCAGATACTCTGAGCTTTCCCATTTTCCTGGGGTGGATGCAGGAGGGGCGGGTCTGGTGACCTGAGATAGTTGGCAAGTGTTCACCCAGCTAGTAATCTGGGCATCCATGCCAGGTCACCACATGTAACTGCGTGCTAACGCTTTCATCCTGACAATCCCAGAGTGATCCTCATGAAGTACTTTTAAAACGAGTCTGCAGCTGTAAAGGAATGACCACCCTGCTTCCCCATAGCAGGCAGCCTTGTAGGGATGACAATTCTTGCTGGCGCATTTTAAAAGGCAAGAATTCCGGTGAAAAGGGGCCTTTAGGCCATCCCCTTCCTACCCAGTCAAGGACTTGGGATATTACCTTGTCCTTGGCAGAGTGGGCAGCAATGTCAAAGGATGTGATGGGCAGGTTGAGGTCTTCGATCAGGAACACAGCATTGGTTGGTGCTGGGTCTTCCACTGCGGTAGGCAGGGGGCAATGGCTGAGAGCATCCACATGGCTGAGGTGCTTGCCTGCTCGCTGTGATAACGTGTAGGAATATGCTGCTAGAAACAAAGTTCATCTGGTCATCTTTGGGAACAAAATCTGAGGTGTTTGCCTGTTGCCTGACAAGAATCCCAAGAGGGGCTTATGGTCAGTGATAAGTTCAAAATGGTGACCATAGAGGAATTTGTGAAAGTTCTTTACTGATGCAACTGTGGCTAAAACCTCCTTGTTAATTTGGCTATAGTTTGAGAAAATATTCTTGAGAAAAAGACAATTGGTGCCTCATAGCTGTTGGATAGTCTGTGGCTTAATACAGCACCAATGCCGAATGGTGAAGCGTCTGACACCAAGACTAAAGGATGGTCCTTGTTGAACTGGACCAAGACTGAATCTGAAGTTAGTAATGATTTGACAGCCTTGAAAGTGAAGGCTTCTTTTAGGGCCTAAAAGCAGAGTTAGATGGCAGTCTTGAAGCCTCTTCCTTGCCATGTGAGGGAGGATTCACTTCAAGGTGCTCCGTGAGATGATGGAGAGTGCTGAGCCAGTGTCCACCTCCATCTTGCAAGGTTTGCCTTCTAAGGAAATAATGACACTTATTTTGTTTAGTGATTTAGCTTGGTAGGATGTGAAGCAGTCTTCTACTTGCTTCTGGAAATGTGTTGATTGAGGGAATTGCTGTTGGGGCTGGTTGAAAGTTTTCCCAGCCTGACAAATTCTGGCCAAGTGACCTTTCTTTTGGCATTTTAAGCAAATGGCATTCCTGAACTTGCAGGATGCCCTGAGGTGATTTCCCCCACAGCTCAGGCAGATGGGCTGAGACCATGGGGGCTGATGGTGGCAAACCAGTTTTTTCTCTGAGTGGCTTTAGGCTGTCTGAGGCGATTAATGTCACCAGCTTCGTCAGAGCTTTCCTCAGGGAAGGCTTCATTGAAGTGAACAGCTGAGCTACTGTGGCTGACAGGGTTTCCTTGAATCTTTGCCGCTGAGAGCGTTGACAGTTCAGCAGCTTGAGATTCTTCTATAGCCATTTTAAGGGTGAGATCCAGGGGTGGGATTCTACCAGTTCACACCTATTCGCTAGAACCGGTTGTTAACATTCTAAGCAGTTCAGAGAACCGGTTGTTAGAAGAAATTACTGGCCTAATCCTGTAAGGAAGTCAGGAAGGAAACATTCTGGGGTTGCTTACAGAAACTGCCTCTCCGTTAATCCTTATTACATTCTTGGCAGGACTCCACTAACATCTCTGTTTTTTCCCCCTCCTTTGCTGGTACTTTGCTTGTGTGGAGTGATCATTCAAAGTTACAATGGCACTGAAAAAAGTGACTTATGATCATTTTTCACACTTATGACTGTTGCAGCATCCCCACAGTCATGAGAGGCCAGGTGAAGAGATGTGTGCCTCGATATGAGTGATTTTGAGTTGGCCATGCCCAGCCAATAACATGACCACCAAGCCACGCCCACAGAATCGTTTGTTAAAACATTTGAATCCCACCCCTGGTAAGATCGCCTTTATTGAGAAGGCATCTCTGCAGTCTTAAGTCCCTCACCCCACAGACTAATTGGTCTAATAGCGTATCATTAAGTGGTCCCTAAACCTGCAATGTAAGGCAGCTGTTCTCAGCATGCTAATAGTCTCTCCCTCAGCCTGGGTTCATCTTCTAAAAGCATGATGCCTGGCAATTTGGGAAGGTTTAGGGGAATAGTGATTACAAAGGATTTCCTGCAATTCCTCCCAGGGCACAGTCTTTACTGACTGAGGAGCCAGCAATGCGGTAGCAGTGTCAAATACAGTAGCTCTGCAAAAACTTTAAAAGTAAGCCTTTTTCTGTGAGCAGAAATCCCGGCTAGGCCAGTGGCGTCCAGGAAACAGTCAAAACTATTTATATAGGATTCCCATGTCTCTGATGTCGGTCTGCAAGGTGGGAACACAGGGATTAAAGTCATCTTGTCTTCAGGTCACGCTGGTGCTGCTGAGAGAAATTTTCCTTCACGCTTGCAAACAGTGACAATCCGCTCGGATAATGACTTTCAGCTCAAATAGTGACTTTCAGCTCAAGTAGTGACTTTCACCTCAGTGACCGTGCTCGGAGGCCTCTTTGTCTGAATCCCGCCTTCGTTGCCAGTATAAAATAGCTGGTGGATAGAACAGAGGCAACACAGAAGCAACATTCAGCAATAACTTTATTTAAAAATAAAGGGTTGCCATGGCTGCTGCAAGCTAACAAGACAGCCGGCTGACAGGCAACAGCTGATGCCATTTGACAGTTCAGTAAAAGTCTCAGAATGTCATAATTTTCATGTTGCATTATCATTTTACTTATATCTCAGATTCAAATTCCAAATTCTAGAATGAAGATTCTTTCTGAAGGAATACTGTGGCTAGCAAATTAAAGCAAACTTAACTGTGAACTCCTCATTAGGCCACCAGTTTAAGCTCTCTTTTTATCTATGATAGAGAATTTTAAAATGTAGTTTGTACTTGTGCTAATTAGTGTTAGTAGCCAGTAATGTTAATAGCTGTAGTTAAAAAATTTCCCCCAGTATTAGCATTCCTAAACTTTGCAACTGTTGTTATCCTTAATGTATGTTATTTAATTTGGGTTTAAGTATGATGTATGAAATAAATGTATGCCTTAATGGTGTACGGAAATAAGGTTTTTATCAATTCATCTGGTCGATACAACTCTGGTTTAAGTGAATTGTCACTATTATTCTTACTGGATCTTTTCAAAAGACCAATCTTGCTTCATGCATGCTATCTCCCACATTAATGGGTTTGACAGACTGGAAAAGATACCTGCAAAATCTTCAAGAGTTCATCTTGGTATATTTAATAAGTCACAAAAGGTTCTAGCAAATCTTTTCTCCTGAAAAGATGTAACCCTAGTAATAGTGAAAAACACACAAAATACATAAAATTGTAAGCTATGATTTACACATTTGACTCAATACACTTCACACATTAAGTCCGATTTTCCCTTTGCATTATTATTATTATTATTGTTGTTGTTATTTAATCTTTAGTGAGATTCATAGCCTTTGGGGCTGGTTGGTAGCTCAACAGCTCGAGTCCTAACCAAGGACCTAGGAACTGTTCAGGTAATGTTGGAGGATATAAGCTGTTCCAAGTAGGATGGTTTTTTTTGTAAAATCAGGGTATTTAAATCTGATAAATTCAGGAGTTCCAAATAGTGTGGTAGCCCTTTAAGTATTGCTCCAAGGGCTCCAGTTACAATTGGGATAACACACAATTTCTTTTTCCAAAGTTGCTCAACTTCAATTTGTAAATCCCGATACTTTGTGATTTCTTGCTGTGTGTCTACAATTCGTGCATCACCAGGTATTGCAATGTCAATGAACCAACCCTTTTTCTTTTCAACTATTGTTATGTCAGGTGTGTTGTGCGTCAAGTGCCTGTCTCTCTGAATTCTGAAGTCCCACAAGATCTTGACCTTTTCATTCTCCAGAACTTTCTCAACCTGATGTTCCCAGTAGTTGTTACTATATTCAAATCCAAACTTTTGGCACAGTTTTCAGTGAATGATTTTAGCAACTTGGTTATGGCATTCTAGGTAGTCAGTTTGTGAAATTTTGCTGCATCCATTGATTAAATGGTTAACTGTTTCATTTTTCCCATTACAGAGGTGGCATTTGCTGTTGGTGGTGATATGCTGAATCTTTGCCATCATGCAATTTGTGGCTAAGGTTTGTTCTTGAGAAGCAAAAATTAAACCTTTCTTTTTTCAGTATTCCTGATTTTAGCCAGTTCCAAGTGTTATGTCTCACCTATATTTATAGATGAGAAGACAAGGTTTCAAAATTCAAAATATTCAAGCAAAAACAAAACCGAATTCAAAAGGATTAAATTAGCACAGTTGTCCAGTCCTTGGCAGACTTCCCGGAACCTGTCAGGCTAATCAGAATTGTCCATAACTCACAAGGCCACTTCAAATGTATTCTTCCGACTCATCAAACACTTTGCTTCCAAGCAAAGCTTGAGAGTCAGCACGCCTCTTTAAATCACCTGGATAGGCGTGTCAGTCTCTCCAATCAATGTTTGTCCTGACGCCTCCCTTCAGATTGACGTTTCTGGTTCTTCTAGTTCTGGCGTCAATCCACGATCAGTCAGTTTCCTTGCTGGAAACTTCTGTCTCATTTTGTTGATCATTTGCTGGCCTGAACAAAGTCGAAGGTTCTGGGGAGGATTGTCTCTGCGACAATCTCCCATCCTCCTGGCTCACGTCTGTGTCCTCTGATAATTCAGACTCCACATTCACAGCAGGCTCCAACCTTCCATTGTCAGAGTCATCAGAGTCAAAACTCCCAGCAGGATCGATCCTTCCAGTCACAACATCCAAGTAAGCTTTTGGTCAGCTTTGCCTTCAATACTTTTCAGGTATTGGCCATGCATAGCTTTGCTTTTCCAATTTTCAGTTCACTTCTCAATTACTTCTTTTTGGTATGCAGCTTTTGACTTGGTTATCTTCAAAAGGCCTCCTTTATGTATTTCCTTAATCATTGGCTCTTCACTTGTCTGGATGTAGTCATTCAGACTGTGTCTTTCTTCTTCTACAGTCTGCTTTACTTGTAGGAGACCTTGACCACCCTCTGCTCTCAGTAGACATAATCAATCAACATCACTTTTAGAATGCAAGGCATGATTCATAGTCATAAGCTTCTTTGTTTTCTGTCCAAATTGACCAGCTCCATTTGGGTCCAGTCAATTATTTCTGCAGAGCAGTGGTGGTATTCAGCAGGTTCTGACCAGTTCTGGAGAACCGGTAGCAAAAATTTTGAGTAGTTCGGAGAACCAGCAAATACCACCTCTGACTGGAGATTTTACAGTATCCTTCCCCTGCCACGCCCACCAAGCCACACCCACAGAACCGGTAGTAAATTTTTTTGAATCCCACCACTGCTGCAGAATATCGAATCACAGGTATAGCTCAGGTATTTATTGCTTTTATGATGTTTCCAACACTCAATTTGGATTTTAAAATCTTGCGAATTCTTCGAATGTACTTGGCTGAAGTTGATTCCTTGACTTTATTATGCATTAAAACAAAGGCTTCTAAAATCCCTAAGTACTTGTAGCCTTCTTCTGGTTTCATTGCCTTTGTCATTTTATCATTTTATTATTTCTTCATTTTTAAGTTCTATTCCATCATCTTCTATGACCTTGCCTGCTTTGATTGCCATTGTTGCACATTTGTCAATTCCAAAATGTTGATGTCCTGGCTAAATTCTTTTGTGCTTTCAATTAGTGAATTCAGTTCACTTTTTGTTTTACCAAACAGCTTCAAATCATCCATGTACAACAAATGCAAAATTTTCAATCCTTTCTTTGCAAGTTCATATCTGTCGTGTCTGAAGTCTTCAGTCCAGTCCGGAGCAGACAGAGGACACTATCCTGAGAGCTGATTGGCTGCCTGGCCAAAGCAGCTAGTATATAAGAGCTGTCAAATTCCTTGCTCGTTGTTGCCATACGGTCAGTTGAGCTGTTCACTGTTGGTGTTAATAAATTGTTGGCAACCGATTAGCTTGTCTCGCCTCGTTATTCCCTGTCGATATCTCAGAACTTATCAGTATCCACAGTTCATCTTCTTTAAAATGGTTGTCAATGGTAGCACTGACAGACTAAAAAGTAGGGGTGAAAGGGAGTCATCCTGGAGGATGCCTCGTTTAATTTCAACTTCACCCAGTATTTCTCCATGAATTTTCAAATGTTGCTGCTGATGCCAAAGATTTCCAGGCATTTCTTAATCCAGCTGTGGGGGAACTGAACCGAACGCTTTCTTGTAGTCTATCCAAGCCATGCACAGGTTAGTTCGCCTTTTCTTCAAATTCTTCAGAATTAGCTTGTTAATCAGCAGCTGGTCTTTTGTTCCTCTTGAGTTTTGCAACACCCTTTCTATTCCACTGGAAGCAGATCTTTTCTTTTCAAGTATCCATAAATTTGATTTGCAGTTGTGCCAGTAAGAAGCTTATAGCTTGTTGGAAAGCAGGTAATTGGTCGGTAATTTCCTGGATCATTTCTGTTATGTCTGTGGAACTGGTTGGAGTTCCCAACCAGGTCCGCTGTTTGAGCGGGAGCACCAGCCGCTCCCATTGGCTGGCTCCGTTTGACAGTCGGCTATAAAAGCCGGCTGTCGAGCAGAGCCAGCCCCGTTGTCGCCAGCTAGTCTGCTAGTTAGCAAGCAGACGCGACAACCCTTTATTCTCTGCAATAAAGCCTTGTTCGTTGTACGCTCTGGCTTCTGCCTCTTCCTTACTATCGCTCTACAACAATTTCCTTTGTCTTTCTCTTTCTGAATTAAATTATTATTGTTGTTGCTGTTGTTGCTGTTAATATTTGGCGAAAAGTCAGTGATGTCAGACTTCCCCCATTGATTCATTTTTCCGGGTGGGAAAATGAACAGCCATCAGTGGCTGAAGTTGTGGACAGCAGCCTATAAAAAGAACAGCAGGCACACCTGGTGGCAGTCTTTACTCGGAGCAGAATAAAAAGATCTTTTCCCTCTCTCCGTTGTCCTGTCTCTTCAATCTAGCCCATATCTAACACTGGCAATGAAGGTGGGATACTAGAAGAGAACAAAAAAAATGAGGTGTAGGCGGGTAATTTCTTACATCAGAACGCTTCTATCACTGTGCTGATCATCAGAATGTACACCCACACTCAACCAGAATCTTTTGATCTAACAAGACAAGACTGGGTTGTGTACATGGGACAATTTCAAATATTTCTAGAAGCAAATTCACTGCATGATACAACAGAACACAGGAAGAGAACTCTATTCCTGGGGTATTGTGGGAATCACCTCTACAAAACAGCTAGAACCCTAGCTGCACCCAAAGATGTGGAAACAATTCTTCAATTCAACGCTGAACCCGCTGAATGACACTGGCAAGCAGCAAAACGTATCTTAAGATATCTTAAAAGGACAATGCACTATGCATTGTATTTGGAGCCAAAAGATGATTTGATTTTAAGTGCATATGCTGATGCAAGTTTTGCAACAAATATAAACACTAGGAAATCAACTTCAGGAATGGCTATACTACTAGGAAAAGCATTAATTGGTTGGAGGTCAATTAGACAGCAACACATAAGTATGTCCACAACGGAAGCAGAATTTTCATGTCTATCTTTATTATGTACTGATTTAATTCTGTATAAACAGTTGTTGTTGGATATGGGATTAACTGTTAATGATTCCATTGTTGTGTATGAGGACAATCAAGCAGCCATACAGATGGCTACAAATATTGCTGTAAAAACGAGATCTAAGCATACAGATCTTAGATATCTGAATGTAAGACAATCTGTAAAAGATGGTTTAATAAGATTGGAATATTGTATGACTGAGCAAAACATTGCTGATCAGTTCACAAAAGCCCAAGGTGCAGTGAAACACAAAGAGAGCTGTGATGACTATGGGTTAAGGTTGTAAATAGATATATATATTATTATATTACCCAAAAGGGGAGAATGTTAGGTATAACATAGGTCACCTAACGTAGTTTGGGTAAAATAATATATATAAGCTATGATTGTTGGTTTAAGTGTGTGTCACTTTAACTGCAAAGCATGTAATTTTGGGTGTGGTGTGAAACCACCATAAGAGGGAGCAAGACAACCTGATTGATTGCTGACGATTCCCTGGCAATTACTGACAATTACTGGATTGCATGGATGGTTGATGGTTTGTTAGCTGCGTCCTTCCCCTACTGAAGAGTTGCTGATAAGGAAGAGAGGCATTTTTTCTTCATATCTCTCTACTGTGAGGAGATAAATCACCGGACTGATATTTGTAAGTGTACTGACCTCTCTTTTTCGACACTGGAATTTGCAACTGAATAATCCCTGGACGGACTGAACTAAGTGAATGATATATGGACTGTTTTGACTATGCTTTAACTCTTGCTGGAATAAAAACTATTTAATAGGCACTGTGTATCGGTTTACTGAGTGTAAGCTACAAAAAAACACTTATCTCACATATTTTGCCTGCCTGCCTGACTGCCCTGCAGATCATGCTAGGGTATATCCCTAACAAATGGGAAGAATTACAGAAGATGTTAGAAGGACATTATGCTCCCACTGCATCACCACTGGCTCACCGACTTCATTTTTACTGCAGAGAACAGAAACCGGGTGAGACCATAAATGATTACCTTACAAATCTGTGAGATATTGCTGCAGGCTGTGAATCTGAAAATGTAGAAATACCTTTAAGAGATAAAATTGTAGTTGGAATGAGAGACCTGAGATTACAAAGGAAGCTAATAGCTAAAAAGAGCATCTCTTTAAAAGAAGTAATAGAAGAAGCCTGGGCAGCAGAAATCTTGGACAAACCAGCACTAAAATTGAGAAGTCCGAGACCATTCACTCAGCATGGGGGATGACCAGCAAATATCAGGGAGAGGGAGAGATTTGAAGACTCTCCAAAGAGGAGGAAGAAATACATAGAGTAAAACCAGATAGAAGATCAGGGCCGCAAGGGGTGAGCCAGAGACCCCTGTGATGTGCAGGCTACAAAGGAAACCACCCCCGGGCAGTTTGCAAATTCAGGGATGCAATCTGCCGTCGATGTGAGAGAAGGGGGCATATTGCTGAAGCATGCAGAGCAAATCTGCCAGCATACCCCAATCAGAGACAAGCAGGTTTCCCTAATCAGACATGTGGTCCACAACAAAGGGGATTCCAGAGATCGCCAAATTCAAACTACAGGCGGGAAGATAATAGAATAGAGAGGGACAGAGACTATGAGCACACAATCGTGGGGCATTCTGACCCCCATAAATCAAAGAAATTCAACATCACAGTGATAATAGGAGAAAAACCTTGTGATATGGAAATTGACTCCGGATCCTACATATCTATGGTGTCTTGGACAACTATAAAGGAAGCAATCCCTGGCATAATTCGACAATAACTAAAACCACAATGTTTAATACTAAAAGACTACCAAGGGAACAGAATTCCCATATTTGGAAGAGGAATTTTTCCAGTAAAATTCAGAAACTTCACCAGTGAATTGCCTTTAACTATCGTGAACAAAGAAGTACCAAGCCTCCTACATCCATACTCCTCATTGAAGACATTGCCATTGGCCCTATCGAAGCATCAGAGATAGCCAAACAATCAGCCAAAGACAAAACTCTGCTGTGTATTTTAAACTGGGTGTAGAGGGGATGGCCAGAAGAAGCGCTGGAAGTTGACTTTAAACCATTTAAAGTCTGGCAAAATGAACTGTCTGTAATTAAAGGGTGTTTGTTGTGGGGGGGATAGAGTTGTGATACCTGGGAAGCTGAGAGAACAAGTCTTAAGAGTGTTGCATGAAGGCCACCCAGGGATAGTACGAATGAAAGCATTAGCCAGAAGTTATACCCAGTGGCCAGGAATGGAAAAGGAAATTGAAAAATGGGTTGCAGTTTGTATACCTTCTCAGGAATCCAGACCCGTACCCCCTTCGGCACCAATTCTAGAATGGGAATCATCATAAGCACCTTGGTCTAGAACGCATATAGACCTGGCAAGGCCAATGCAAGGGCAAATATTTCTAATACCCATTGGTGCATATTCAAAATGGGTGGAAGTAACGATCATGAAAACCACCACAGACGCCGTGATTAAGGCATTGAGGTAATTGTTTGCCACACATGGGTTACCAGATGTGGTATCAGATAACGGGCCCCAATTCACAGTAATTTTGAAGGTTTCCTAGCTAAACAGGGAATCTGGCACACATTATCAACACCAGGACACCCCCAAAATAATGGGCAAGCAGAGAGGGTCATAAGATCCATGAAGGAATCCTTAGCAAATGGGATCAGGGGAATGGCAAACAAAAATAGACAAATTCTTAATGATACAACATATCACACTCTCGGCCACCACACATAGAAGTCCAGCAGAACTTTTAATGGGGAGGAAGTTAAGATCAGAATTAAATAGATTACACCTACACTACAATCCAAGCACACGAGTAAATGCAGATATTTAAACATGGGCCAATCGGTCTATGCTCACAACTATGCAGGGGAGTCCCCATGGATCCCTGCATGAGTAGTGCAAGTCACAGGCCTCCAATCTTATAGATTAGAACTAGAAGATGGGAAAATATGGAGCAGACACATAGATCAACTCCAAGGATGACTGGACCGGGATCAGAATGACCAGAATGCCTCAGAGACAGAACTCCAATACAGAGAGGAAAGACCAACCTGACAACTAAAAATACTGAAAACACAGGCCTCTCCACTTTAGGGCAGAACTCAAACTCAAGTACACCACAGGATAACTTAGCTGCGGGGTGGGAGGGAATCCAGCAAAGAAACTCAGAGCCCTCTGTTTCATCGGAGCCAGCCCCGCCTCCCAAAAACCTTGAGACAATTCAAAGGTCTGGCTCTGGAGTGACAGTGGACCCAACTCGTCAGGTCGCCACCACTGGTGAGGCTGAACTGGGAAGGTCCAGCCGTGCACACAGGAGTCCCGCCTATTTACGTGATTATGTTCTGTGAGTGAGAACTGATTGGATGAATGCTTCTTCCAGGAGGGGAAGGGCGTTAGATATTAAATGGGGAAAAGTCAGTGATGTCAGACTTCCCCCATTGGTTCATTTTCTGGGTGGGAAAATGAAGAGCTGTCAGTGGTTGAAGTTGTGGAGAGCAGCCTGTAAAAAGAACAGCAGGCACACCTGGCCGCAGTCTTTACTTGGAGCAGAATAAAGAGGCCTTTTCTTTCTCCCCGTTGTCCTGCCTCTTCAATCTAGCCCAGATCTAACAGTTATCTTCTCCAGTTTTTTCTCTTCTCTTCTGCTGTCTCCAGGCACTGCCACATCCACTATCGAGACTTTTTACGATGATGATGATGAAGATGAAGATGTTATTGCTGAACATAACAATGGGTGACCATGTGGCACAAATTAAAATGGCTGCTTCTTTGTGCTTCTGCCTTTCTCCAAATGCTAAAGGAAACGGAGTCTGGCTTCGCAGTGTGCACTTGGTCTGAGGGTGCAGGCTGATGGGTAAATGGGTGAAGTCAGTTTCAAACAATAGAGTTAGGGCATATTTGTCTCTCCAAGAGAGCAAGAACAGTATACAAAATTTTATGTGGTAGGATGACACTCCCTGTTTGGTATCAGTGGATACCACTATTTGAATCTTGAGATGCTAACAGCAAAACCACTTCAGAAATTTGATCTGAGGAACAACTTAATTCTGTTGTTTTTACAAACATTAAACTTCAACTTTCCTGACTCTCCCGTTCTTACTCAGGAGAGTGTTTGTGATGCGGCCTAGGAGCCATTCTTTCCTCTGAGATTGGCAGTCTTTCATAAGAATGACATCATCAGATTTCAGGTTAGGTCTCTCAAGTTGCCATTTGCTCCTAGACAGCAAGGTACTGATATATCCTGTTTCTCCACCTGTCCCAGAAGATATTTGCAAGGAGAAATTTCTAGAAAAGGGAAGGAGTTTACTTGGCAAGGCTTCCATGCAAAGGAAGGCAGAGATAGTCCTTGACTTACGACAACAATTGAGCCCAAAATTGCAACAATTGAGTAGTTGCCGCTCTTAAGTGAGTCACACAGTTGCTAATCTCTGTTGCTAAGAGAGACAGCTGTTCAGTGAACTTTCACCCACCTTACAGCTGGTCTTGCCCCCGTTGTTAAGCGAGTAGTTGCAGCTCTTAAGTGAGTCATACAGTCACTAAGTGAATCCAGCTTCCCCAACTCTCCATTGTAAAGCGAGACATAGTTGTTAAGTGAATCCAGCTTCCCTGTGGACTTCATCGGTCAGGTCACAAAAGGGGATTGCACGACTCCGGGACACAGAGTGTCATAAGTATGACTCAGTTGCCAAGTGTCCTTGTCTGAATTTGGATCTCCCGGTTATGGGGAATGCTGCAACGGTCAATAAATGTGAAAGACAGTCATAAGTCCCATTTTCCAGTGCCGTTGTAACTGGAACGGATGCTAAGTGAATCGGGCTCCCCCGAATCTTAGTTGCTAAGAGAGACATCTGTTCAGTGAGCTTGGACCCATTTTACAACCTTTCTGGCCACCGATGTTAAGGGGAATCTTTGTTTAAGTCACGCAGACGATGGTTAAGCAAAGCTGGCTTCCCCAGTGACTTTGCTTGTCACACAGTCATAAAAGGGAGATCATGTTACGTGACCCCAGGAGGTTGCGACCATCATAAATGCAAGTCAGTTGCTACCAGGGGTGGGATTCTACTGGTTCTATCCGGTTCTATAGAACCCCTTGTTAATTTTCTAAGCAGTTTGGAGAACTGGTAGTTAGAAGCAATCTGCCTTTGTGTTTTTCCACCCTTATTACATTCTTGGCAGACAGCCTAGATTTGCTGTCTCTGGAGCTTGTGAGGCTTGGCTTTCTTAAAGGGGAAGGGTTGTTTTAAGATTTTTACACTGTTGTTGGGAGGAAATACTTCCCTGGACAATCAGCACTTTGAAGAAATAATTGAATAACGAAGCAAAGCTTTTAGTGACAGGGAACCAAGATGAGTGACATTCAGCAAAGCTTCTTGGTTAGTTAGAAAGATTGACATTCATAGGTGACTTTACATACCCTTTCTGAGTTTTGGTCTAAAACTGGTTTTCAGTGAAGCTTAATTCTGTGCTTGGTGAAGTTTAATCCTGTCTTTACTGATGGGATAATTTTCCCTATTGAGCTTCAACAAGCAACAGCTAACTGTTGTGATTTTATTATTTGTATTGTGTTTGAATTTTTTCTTGCCTCATGGTTTCTTTTTCTATTTGGGGAGGGGGTCTTCCTTCGCTGCTTTAATACTATCTGGCACTCTCCTTTTGCGGTATACTTTCAAGAGGCAGGATGCAAGCTTGGCACTGATTTTTTTTACTGCCTTTCTGGGGGTCATATGACCTTTCCTTAAATCTGGGTGATTTCCTTAGGATATCTTGTGAGGTGAGTGAGACCAGCTGGTCTTTTTAAATGGTGCAAATGGATCTAAGGATTACTTTTCCTGGGTCTGCTCTCTTCTGGATAGCCTAAATGACCTCTCTGCTAAAGGGTTTCACTGTATGAGCAAGAGTTGGCTGTTTGATAGTTATCACTGCATTTTAAATATTTTCATTTCTCAAGGTGCTCTGGTAACCTACCTAATTTGTAACTCCAGCTTGCAAGTATTTTTAATCTAATGATTGGTATTTAGGGCAGCTTTTTGCAAGCAAAGAAGCCTTTTGTATTTTTGTACAGGTAATCCTTGACTTACAGCAGTTCATTTAGTGACCATTCAAAGTTACAATGGCACTGAAAAAAGTGACATGACCATTTTTCACACTTATGACCATTGCAGCATAACTGCAACTGCTCTTGGTTCTGATCTGGTTCAATAGCAAGTGATCCAATAGAAGAAGGATGTTGTGGAACAAGAGTGAAAGGGTGCAGAAGTATTCATCCATAATTGAAGGTTGGGCTCCTGGGGAGAAGGAGCATCTTTGGGACTGAAACTCGTGTACTGTAGATATAATAAGAAGCATTAGTTGGGTCTAAGAAGGGTCACCAATCTGAGATGTTGCATGATTCTGCAGCCCTCAATAGGGTGGTTTCTTCTTTCCTTCCTTCCTTCCTGCTATTGCCTTTCTTCTGGGCTGTTCTTATTCTATGATACTGTAGAACTGGGGTTGCTCTGAGCATCCTCTTGTTTCTAAGCTGCCTCATTTGTTTCTGTTGATTGCATGTATTTTTTTTTTAAACCCTGCACAAAGATTAAAAAGCACAGTCCAGGCCTGCAGGGTTATTCTCTGATAGGCAGAGTACAATAGAACAGGGCCAAACTGGGAGAATCCCACCCCTGTGTGTGTGTGTTTCAGGTGGGCTTCCTAGCTTTAGAAGGAAAAAGGGAAGGAAGAAGGGACAGAAAGAGAGAGAGAAAGAGAGGGAAAGAGAGGGGAGAGAGAAAGAAAGGGAGAGAGAAAGAAGATACAAGAAAGAAAAGAAAGAGAAAAGGGAAAGGAAAAAAGGGAGAGAAAAAGAGGGGTGAAAGGAAGAAAGGGAGA
>NW_020769800.1:0-13403 GCF_900518735.1 Pseudonaja textilis | reverse complement strand
CGATTAATGGCATTACACTCTTACTGGTAGTAATCTATGCCCCAAATGATGATCAAGGTAAATTTTTTAAACATCTCCATCAAAAAATAACAGAATTTGAAAATGGTAATATTATTCTGATTGGCGATTTTAACTCTATTGCTGACTATCGGAAGGATCATAGTAATAGGAGTAAGAACAAAAAAGGAAATAGAGAATTCTCTAAGCCATGTAAGGATATGTTGAATGAAATGAATCTGGTAGATATCTGGAGAAAATTAAATCCCCAAAAAGAACAGTTTACTTATTATTCTAACCCACACAAAATTTGGACAAGAATAGATATGGCTTGGATAAACGGTGAATTATTTAATGAAATCAAAGATAGCGAAATCTTACCAAATGATTGGGCTGACCACAACCCAATTCAAATAACCTGGAGGGGTAGAAGAAAACCAAAGAAAAGATGGGCTTTTAACACTCATTTAATAAAAGAAGAAGAATATACTAACAAACTGAAAGAAGAACTGAACTTCTTCTTAAAGGAAAATAATAATGATCTAACTTCGAAACAAAATATATGGGACACATTAAAGGCATTTATAAGAGGAATAACAATCTCTTACAATGCTATGAGAAATAAAAGAAAGTATGCCCAACAAAGTAACTTACAACAAGAAATTAAGGATTTAGAAACCCAATTACAAAAGAACCCCAAAAACCAAAGAATACAGAACCAGTTAATAACAACTAAACACAAACTAAATTTACTGGAACAAGAAAAATTGGAGATTAGTCTGAAAATGACTAAACAAATCTACTTTGAGCATGCAAACAAGCCAGGGAGATGGTTAGCCCACAAACTTAAGAAAACGAAAGAAAAAAGATTGATACACCAATTAATGGATGAGGGGGGCAATATGCAAGAGGAGATAGAGAAGAAAAAAGAGATCACTTCTAATTACTTTGGGAAATTATACAAAAAAGAAGAAGTCTCTGAGGATAAAATAATGAAATACCTAGAGGAAGCGAATGACAAAGCAATTGGAGAGGAAGAGATAGAATTATTAAACCAAAATATAACATGGTCCGAACTGAAGTCAGCAATAGAGAAGCAAAGTAACAATAAAGCACCAGGACCAGACGGGATACCGGTAGAACTTTACAAAATTATCATAGAACAAATTGGACCACTGATGCTGGATGTATTTAATGAGGTACTGTTAGCAGCCAAGATGCCGGACTCGTGGAGGGGAGCCTTAATTTCGCTGATCCCGAAGGAGGACCTTGACCACAGACTTATTAATAATTATAGACCAATTTCGCTCCTGAATGCAGATTATAAATTATTCTCTTCTATAATAGCCAATAGATTAAAACAGGTTTTAAACACTTATATCCATGAAGATCAAAATGGATTTCTCCCATTTCGACAAATTAAGAATAATTTAAGAACAGTGATAGACATTTCAGAATACTATGAAGTCCACCCGGAAAAACAATTTGCATTTATGTTCTTGGATGCTGAAAAAGCATTCGACAATTTAAATTGGCATTTCTTAATTCAAAAAATATATAATATGAATCTGGGCACCAGATTTGAAAATGTCATCACTACAATTTACCACACTCAACAGGCAAACATTCTAATAAATGGGGAACAAACTGGCCCGATAAAAATAGAAAAAGGGGTAAGACAGGGTTGCCCTCTCTCCCCTCTGCTTTTCATATTCGCTCTAGAATCTCTTCTGACGTACATTAGGCAAAATTTGAGAATTAGAGGTTTGAGGATCAAATCAGAAGAATATAAAGTACAGGCTTTCGCAGATGATTTGGTTTTTTTTCTGGAGGAGCCCATAGAAAAAGGACACAACTTATTAGAAGAACTAGAACGATTTGGAGAAGTCGCGGGATTTAAAATAAACAGGGGAAAAACAAAATTAATGACTAAAAATTTAACAGGAGACCAGAATAAAGAGCTAGAGACAACAATGGGAATACAAGTGACAAAAAAAATTAAATACTTAGGAATTTGGCTAACTCCACAAAGCAAATCGTTAAAAGAAAACAATTATGATAAACTTCTCCAACAAACTAAGAAAGACTTAGATTTTTGGAGCAATTTACAACTTTCCTTATTGGGCAGGATTGCTTTGATTAAGATGAATATTCTGCCAAAATTTCTATATTTATTCCAGACAATACCAATTAAACTAAATAAAAAATTTTTTACGGAACTAAACAAGATAACATTGAATTTTATTTGGCAGGGGAAAAAAGCTAGGATTAACGTAAAAGCCCTACAAGATTTGAAAAGCAGAGGAGGGTTAGCCTTGCCAAACTGGGAAATATATCATACGGCAGCCACCCTACTATGGATAAAGGATTGGGTGAACCTAACCAACAAAAGAACACTAGTATTAGAAGGCCACGATATGCAGAAAGGATGGCATGCCTTTCTGTGGGAATCTGGGAAACCCAGGCAATCATATTTCCATAGGCATCTTATCAGGGACTCTTTATTAACTAATTGGAAAAAAGTACGTAAAAAGCTTTATTTAAAAATACCGATTTGGCTATCCCCAATGGAAGCGATAGTACACCCTAATAATCTGGATATAACCAAAATGATTAAGTACGAAAATTTATTAGACCCACAAGGAAAATTGAAAACACGACAAGAACTGCAAGAGCGAGGATTTATAATTGATCAGTGGGTGTACCTTCAAATTCATAGTAAATACAAACAAGACATTAAGGAATTTGGAATCTACAATAAATTACAGACCCTAGACAAAATTCTACTAGGACCAAGTAAAAAAAATATATCTAAATTTTACAAATATTTATTAGAAACGGAACTAGAACAAGAAATTGTCAAGGGAAATATGATTGCGTGGAGCAGAAATGTGGGTCGGAGCATTACCCTAGCAGAATGGGAAAAGATCTGGAACAGGAACATTAAGATCACGAAATCAGCAGCTTATAAAGAAAACTTATATAAAATGTTTTATAGATGGCACCTGCCCCCTTCGAGATTGGCGAAGATGCACCCCAACACGAGCCCCAAGTGTTGGAAATGTCAATACATAGAAGGTACCCTCTTTCACATGTGGTGGTCATGCAAGGAAACCCAGAAGTACTGGCAAAAAATTAGGCACTGGCTAGAGGAAATAACCATGGAACAAATTGAGTACAAACCAGAGTCCTTCCTTCTAGGAATTTTTGATAAACAAATATCCAAAAAGTCAAAGTATATTACAATCCACATCTTAACCGCGGCCAGACTGGCATTTGCCCAGTGCTGGAAACTACCCTCTATCCCCACTGATCTTATGGTTATTCAGAAAATCTTATAATGCGCCGAAATGGACAAACTAACCCAAGCATTAAAAAATAAAGAACCTTCAACCTATTATAGCAATTGGAATCCTTTGTACATTTGGCTTAATCAAAGATAGATCACCTCTAAGAAAATTAAGGCCGAGGCCTCCGAGGCAGAGATAAAGAAAAGCACTGCCGACGATAGTCTGGAAGAAGAAAAGACCTTACAGACAGTCACAAAAATATGGTTTTATTATAATTGTTTTCTCTACTTCTGTTATCCCCACTTTCCCCCCCCACCCTTCCCTTCCCTTTCCCTCTTTCCTCTCTCAAGCTTTCCTCTCTTTCCCTCTTGGCCCATGCCAAGACCTGTTCGTCTTTTTGTTGTATATACTTTGTAGCTGTGTTGTTGTTGTTTTTTAAAAAGTAAAACTAATAAAGTTTATTTAAAAAAAAAAAAAGAAATTTCATGAATTCCTTTTTGGCCACAACTTCGAACTCATCACAGACCATAAACCTCTCCTGGGTCTTCTATCCGGAGACAAGCAGACCCCCCAAGTGTTGTCTCCCAGGATGACGAGATGGACCTTGTTCCTGGCGGCATACTCGTACAAACTCATCCACCGCCCTGGGAAAACTTTAAGCCACGCAGATGCCCTCAGCCGCTGCCCCCTGCCAGCTCCAGCTGAGGATCCGGCCCCTGTCCATGCCATCTTCGATGTCACCGAGCTCAACCTTCCTGTCACCGCTCTCGACATCGCCACCAAATCTAAGGCAGACAGAACAATCGCCCAGGTACTGGACTGGGTGAGGAGGGGGTGGCCGGGCACTAACCTTGCAACCGAATTCACACCTTTTAAGACCCGTCAACAGGAACTATCTAGTTTGCAGGGTTGTCTGTTGTGGGGCACCAGAGTCGTTATCCTGGCCTCACTTCGCACGCCAGTCTTAGAGGCACTGCACGAGGGCCACCCGGGCATCGTCCGGATGAAGGCGTTAGCTCGAAGTTATGTCTGGTGGCCTGGCATGGACGACGACATCGTCAAGTGGGTAAGCTCTTGCCAGCCCTGTCAGGAATCCAGACCATCCCCTCCAGTCACCACCCCCACAAAGTGGGAGAGCGCCAACGCGCCTTGGTCGAGACTTCACATTGACTTAGCCGGACCAATGCACGGCAAAACCTTCTTGGTGGTCGTGGATTCATACTCTAAATGGATCAATGTGGCCCAACTATCCACAACCACCACGCTAGCAGTTACCAAGGCCTTGACCCGTCTATTCGTGACACACGGTCTACCAGATACTATAGTCTCGGACAATGGTCCCCAGTTTGCCTCAACAGAATTCAGCCGCTTTGCCACCAATCTTGGCATTCGACACATCTTCACGGCTCCCTTTCATCCTGCCAGCAACGGATTGGCAGAGAGAGCCGTTAGGTCCACAAAAGAAGCGTTAGCCAGATTCAGCAAAGAAGACTGGCATCACAGACTCTCCCGTTTCTTACTAAGCCAACACTCAACCCCATGCATGGTCACCAACAAATCCCCGGCTGAACTCCTGATGGGTAGACGCCTAAGAACTGTGTTGGATAGGCTCCACCCTCACTATTGCCCTGACACCCCTCTTGGTTCAATGACGGGGGTCAGAGATTTTGTCTTGCAGGAACATGTCTTTGCAAGGAACTACGCCGGAGACCCGCTGTGGATACCAGGGGAGATTGTAGCCATCACCGGTCCCAGGTCGTACCGAGTCCAGCTGGAAGACGGCCGCATCTGGAGAAGGCACCTGGACCAACTAAGGAAGCGCTAGGGTACCCTCACCAGTGCTGAATCGTGGGCACAGGTCAGCCCCCAGGTACCACACCAAACTCTCATCGGAGACCATTCCAGAGGCTCTTCGCCACCATCACCTGAGCCGAGGGAGCAGGCAGTAGACCGAGACTGCCCGATGGGTCCTCCACCTGTGCCATCTGATGGAGCCACAGCATCGCCGGCCAGAAGCACTCCACCGGTACCAGCTCAGACCTCCGAGCAAGACAGCACTCCATCACCAACCCTACCAACTTCTTCGAACTCTGAGTCACTTAGTGACTCGCCCGAGTTACGACGCTCTGGGTGCCAGCACAGACCACCCGCTTATTTAAATGACTATACGTGTTCGCATCTGGGGGGAAGGGGTGTTATGTCCCTGGAACTTGCCAAAGTTCCCAACCAGGTCCGTTCATGCTGCGGGGGCGTTTGCTGCTCCTCATTGGCTGGCTCCCCTCGCCAGCCGGCTATAAAAGCCAGCTGCAGGGTCAGGTCAGTCGCTGTTCGTTGGAAGCCTGCTCCCAGCAGAGCTGACACGTTCAGTCCTTTATTCCTTGAATAAAGTCTTGTTGCATTTATGCCCTGGTCTAGCCTCTCATTGCTCAATCCACAACAATATTCTCTGAGGTTCATCTGTGAATTGGTTATACAGATCAGGGTGCATATTCTTGTATCAAATCCTGAATTGTAACAGGCAGAACACAATATTATCTTGTCTATTGAGACATTTTAATGAGTCCTTTAAGTTTCTGTTTGTTTTTCACTTCCTACCCTTTCTCAACAATCCTGGAATCTTTTTCTGTAGTTTGCCAACTCAGCCTCCTCCTGCACCTTGCAGTACTTTCTGACCTGAGTAGTACAGCTAATTACTGATATACAGTATTACAAGCTAACTGCCCGTAGCCAAAAGTTATACCCTGACTGACACACGGTTGACTCATCCTTTTCCCTTTCCAAGGTTGGCATTGCCGCCATATTCTGGGGGCAATATTCTGACACTATAAAAAGCTCAGAGAGTGCTGTAAAGCACTGCGGGGTTGTATACAAGTCCAAGTGCTATTGCCGTTGCTAATTCTGTTGCAAGATACTAGCTTCTTTGACAGAAAGTGACTGATTTCTAAATCTGCATTTCCAGATGCTATTAAACCAAGGTAATATGAAAACATCATTATATATTTTAACATACATTGGAAAATATGATCCCCCAAACTAAATATATTAAGAAAATCTGGAACATCAGGTATTCATGTGAAAATTCTTATACACTCTCTATAAATTGCAATGTTGCTAGGCTAGATTTTTCAGAAAGGACATATATTTCTTTGAGGAGATCTAGATCTGACAACCATAGGAAAATCACCCAAAACAACTGTAGCTTGAAGCTAATTTTTCATAACCACTAAACATATCTTTGCTTTCTATGTCCCTTCTAACAAAGAAGGCACACAAAAGAAAATCTTCTAGGGAAAAAAAATCTCCATTCCTTCTTTATATTTTACATTTTTAGAGAGGAATAGTAGCTTTATTGTTTAATGTTTTATTTTAGATTTCATGCTATTTTAATTATATAATGCTCTAGTAGAGGGCTTTATTAATTTATCAAGCATTTCATTTCTAAAAAGAGTCGTTTGTCCAGGTTTGTGCAGGTTTTCTGAGTATTCTTCAAAGAGTAAATATAGGATCCAATATAAATATAAATACAAATGCAAAAGCAAAATTGAAAAAGCTTCCAATCTGTTAGCATCAGATAGATATAAAAATGATAGGAAATTGCATCCACATGCATGCAACAGAAACATACAACGAATATACACTGAAAGGAGATCTACTCCCTGTTGTAATAGGTGTTCAGTACTCGAGAACTGGAAAAGATAAAAAGTTTTTGCTCTTTTCTATTTTCTTCCTTCCTTTTCCTATTTTCTACCAGAACTTTTTCTTTGTACTATTGAACAATGAAATAAAATGAGATTGCAAGATGTTTTACATATTAAAGATCCTATAAAAGTGGATCTTCAAATGCATTCTGAACCATTCAAAACTTCTTAAAGAGAAACACTCCTGACTTGCACACTGAAGCTACTTCCTTCTCCTTCTGTTTCTGAACCCCTGTTTTTTTTAAAAATTAAAAGCCGAATTTAAGTATTGTTCTGGCAGCAGTTGAATATTTTATTTTCACCTGGTCAGCTTAGCCTACTTGTTTATTTGTTTATTTGTTTGATTTAATTGCCACCCATCTTCTTCCTAAGCAACCCTAGGAGGCTTACGGGGTAAAAGTTAAATATTTCTGAGATGATACCAGTGGTTATAATCAAAGACAAAGTTAATAAATAAAAGATAACCAAAAGATAAAAGATGGGGAGGGATGGAGGAGGATGTACAGCGGGAGAGATGTGGGATTGCCTTTTAATTCACCAGCCACCTCCAGTGTGATGCGCTCTTGTTGGGCCCCAGGCCATCTGGCAGAGTCAGGTCTTCAGCTCTGACCTTAACGAAGATCGGAAGGATGGCAGCCAATCTCACCCCAAGGGTAAGGTGTCCCAGAGGGCAGAAGTCCTTCTCCTGGATCCCAGCAGCCACTGTTCCTCAAGTAACCTGCACCTATGCCATGCAGGGCTTTAGGGGTAATAACCAACTCTTTGAATTACACCCAGAATCAAACCATTCACCAGGGCAGCTCTCAGAGCAGTGATGTAACTTGGGTCACTCTAGGTGCCTCAAGAACTCTGAATTTTTAATTCAGAGCGCTCTTAGAATCTGAAATGCGTTCAGCTACTTCAAATGGGATGCTTTATTGTTCCAGATTGTTTCATACTATTACAGTACAGGAGGTGTTAGGGCATTACCATTCTGCATGCAATATATTTTATATTTAGTTTATATATGCGAAAGTTGTTAGGTGTGTAGAGTTGTTAATTTTAATAATGATGAAACTGCAATAGTAACAATATAAATTAGATGTTATTTTAAACAAATGCATTACTTAGAAATAACTTGGAGGAAAAAAGTTCCAAGTTGAAGAAGAGCCCTTGACAAATTGTACTACTTACTCAGTTTTTGGACTGGTTTCACTAGTGCCTGCCTCTTTTTCAGACCTGACAAACAACAGAAGTTAAAAAGAACTCTGCTACAACCTAGATTGCATCCTTCCCAGGAAATATTTTGGTGGAAAAAAAGTTATAAGTTAAAGAACAATCCTTGAGAGACTATACTACTCACTCAGTTGTTGGTGAGGTTTCCGTAGTGGTTGTTTCTTTTTCAGACCTGACAAAGAACAGAAAGATATTTTAACAGAACAGAAGAACGGAGATTACGTCCTTCCTAGTGATACATTATCCTGGGAAGAATAATGGCTCATTTCTTTTCAAACTTCTTAAAATGCAAGGAAGTTTTAGAGTGGTTTTTCTCAACCTCAGGAACTTTAGATGTTAATATTATTTATGGCTGGCTAGGTAATTTTTGGGAGATGACATCCACATATCTTAAAACAGGGGTGGGCTGCTACCGGTTTGCCCCAGTTTGGGCAAACCGGTAGCTAATTTTCCAGTAGCTATCATTTTTAATGACTGGTTCAGCGAACTGGCAAATCCCACCCCTGGCTGGCCCCGTCCACCCCTCCCCTCCCAGGAGTCTCCATGAGACCCTTTTTGGACGTCAGGTAAGTGCAGGGCCCATGTGGAGGCTTGGGGAGGCTCTGGAAGGTCGGAAACATGCCCATTTCTGGCCTCCAGAAGGCCTTCAGAGCCCAGGTAGGCCATTTCGCTTCTCTCCTGGAGGCTCAAGGAAAGCCTCTAGAGTCGAGGGAGGGCAAAAATGCCCCCCCCCCCGGCATGGTGTAGAAGGCCGACTAGGCCACACCCACCAGAGCCACACCCACCCAGCAACCGGGCAGAGAACCGGTTTTGAAGCCCACCCCATCTTAAAAGCTCTGTGATCGAGCAAAATGCTATAGATAAATTGTCCTCTGGAACATGGCTACCGTGACCTTCAATCTATTGGAGATTTTTTTTCTCCTGGGGAAATTAAACCTAATATCCTATAGTCTGCTTGCCTATAGATAGGGCTAGGAATTTCGAGTGGCATCTCTTAGTATAGCAGCTATGAAAAACAATCCGTTTATATAAATATGATTAAGAAATTCAATAGGAACAGCACTAAGACTTATATGCCATTTCACAGTGCTTTACAGTTCTTTCTCAGTGGTTTACAGAGTCAGTAAATTGCCCCCAATAATCTGAGTCCTCATTTTGCTGGCACTGGAAGGATGGAAGGTTGAGTCAATCCTGAGACGTCAGGATTGAACTCCTGGCAGTGAGCGGTGAGTTAGCCTGCAATACCACATTCTAACCACTGCGCCACCATGGCTCTTTCATAAACTGAATGAAACTATGGGTGAGTGAATCTATGGGTGGATCTATCTTCAAGTAAAAGAATACTATCCCCCACATATAACTCTACAGATACTCACAGTTTCTTTGAACTGCCCTTTTTAACAGGCGCGGGAGCAGGAGCAGGAGCTGGAGCTGGAGGTGGACCTGGAGGTTCAGCTAGAGGCAGAGTTAGAGCTGGAGGTGCAGTTGCCACTGGTGGTGGCGGCAATATTTCCCTAGGAAGATAATTCAGAAACAGATATTAATCCAAGTTTAAAGGGGTCAATAAAGAACAAAGTGGTGATCTTTTGTTTCCTTATGTGAATCCAGCATTTCAGAATTTCTCTAAATGTGGCAACAATTGTGTAGTTGCTCATAAGAACCCTAAGATGGTTTTGCTGCAAAACCCAGGGCCTCCCCCTCCTTGAATATGAAGTCTAGCTTTTCCAAAACATCTAAGCAGATTCTTCGACCTTTTTTCAAGCCTTTGATTTTTATATATGTTGTAGTTTGGAAGAAGGGAGGCCACACCAGAGCAATGCATTAACACCACTTTATTCTGGGAACAAAGGGGGGCTGTCGCGTCTGTATGCTAACAACAGACTTGCCAGCGAACAGCGACTGGCTCGACCTAGCAGCCGGCTTTTATAGCCGGCTGTCGAAGGGAGCCAGCCAATGGGGGCTGCGAACGCCCCCGCAGGATGAACGGACCTGATAGGGAACTGGTGTCAATCCCAAGGACACAACACCCCTTCCCCCCAGATACGAACACGAGTAGTCTTGCAAATAAGCGGGTGGTTTGTGCGAGCTCCCAGACCGGCGCAGTTCAGGCAAGTCACCAGAGGGCATAGAGTTCGAGGAATCAGGAGCTGGACTCGCTGGACCACGGGATCGATCTGTGATCTGGTCTGGAGTCTGGGAGCGGACACAGTTCTCGGGTTGGATTGTCAAATTGTCATTGTCCCTCAACCCGGTGGTGTCGCTGGATGGCGTGGTTGATAATTCTGGCGGACGGTCCCGGTCTACCGTCCGTTCCCTCGGTACGACTGGTGGAGACTGGTCACTCTGGAGGTCCCAGCTAGGATTTGGGTGTGATGCACGGGAAGTTACTGGAGACTCTGGAGCTGTGTCTGCATACTCACTTCGGCGACTCCTTATCTGGTCCAGATGTCTCCGCCAGATGCGCCCGTCTTCCAACTGGATGCAATACGATCTTGGACCGGTGATGGTCACGATCTTCCCGGGTACCCACAGCGGATCACCTGCGTAGTTTCTGACGAACACCCGGTCCTGTAACACAAAATTTCTGACCCCACTGTTAGACCCAATGGGTGTATCAGGGCAATAGTGGGGATGCAGCCTATCTAGCACTGTCCTTAGCCGTCTTCCCATCAATAGCTCGGCTGGAGACTTGTTCGTGACAGTACAAGGGGTTGAGTGCTGGCTTAGCAGAAAACGGGAGAGCCTGGAGTGCCAGTCGTCTTGTGTGAATCTCGCCAACGCCTCTTTTGCTGACCTAACAGCTCTCTCTGCCAGCCCATTGCTCGCGGGATGAAAGGGAGCCGTTAGGATATGCCGGATGCCCAGGTTGGTGACATACCGGCTGAACTCGGTGGATGTAAATTGGGTACCATTGTCTGAGACTATGGTGTCTGGTAAGCCGTGTGTGACAAACAGGCAGGTTAGAGCCTGGGCAATTGCTTGAGTGGTGGTTGTGAGTAGGAGGGCCACATCGATCCATTTGGAGAATGAATCTACGACCACCAAGAAAGTCTTTCCGAGGAAGGGACCGGCCAAGTCTATGTGTAGTCGAGACCACGGTGCATTGGCGCTTTCCCACTTGGATGGGGTGGTGATCGGTGGTGCTGGTCTGGATTCCTGACACGGACGGCAGGAGCTTACCCAATTCGCGATCTCGTTGTCCATGCCCGGCCACCAGACGTAACTCCTGGCCGATGCTTTCATCCGGACGATGCCAGGGTGTCCCTTGTGTAACGCCTTCAGGACGGGTATGCGCAGCGGTTTTGGAATAACGACTCTGGTCCCCACAGCAGGCAGCCCTGTAAACTGGAAAGCTCTTGCTGGCGGGTTTTAAAAAGCGAGAAGTCAGCTGCAAGATCATTACTCGGCCACCCCCTCCGTACCCAGTCCAGGACCTGGGCGATAAGTTTGTCTTTTTTGGAGTGGAGGGCGATGTCGCCGGCGGTGACAGGAATGTTAAGTTCACTGGCATCGAAAATGGAATGGACCGGGGCCGGGTCTTCTACAGGTGCTGGTAACGGGCAACGGCTGAGGGCGTCTGCGTGGCTAAGGTTTTTTCCTGGGCGGTGTACCAGTTTGTACGAGTAAGCCGCCAGGAATAAGGTCCACCTCGTCATCCTGGGTGACAAGACTTGCGGAGTTTGTTTTTCTCCCGAGAGTAGCCCCAACAGTGGTTTGTGATCAGTAACAAGTTCGAAGTTGTGACTGAAAAGAAATTCATGGAATTTTTTGACCGCAGCAACGGCAGCTAGGGCCTCTTTGTCAATTTGGCTATAATTACGCTCGGTTGTCGAAAAGGTTCTAGAAAAGAATGCAATGGGGGCTTCTGAGCCGTTGGGGAGTCGGTGGCTTAAAACAGCCCCAATCCCGAAAGGAGAGGCATCTGCTGCTAAGACTAGAGGGAGGCACTGGTCGAATTGTATTAGGACAGCATCCGAAGTGAGTAGCGATTTGACTGCCTTAAAGGCGTATTCCTCTTTGGGTCCCCAGTGCCAAGGAGTGTTTTTGTCTAATAGTCTATGTAACGGCTCGGCTACTGTCGATTTGTGAGGTAGGAACGATGCATAGAAGTTAAGTAGACCCAGGAAAGCCTGTAATTCTGTCTTAGAAGACGGAGTGGGTGCCTCGTGAATGGCTTTGACTTTGGATTCCACCGGGTGGATGCCAGAAGCGTCTATTCTGTACCCCAGAAAGTCCACCTGCTTAGTGGCGATGGCACACTTCTCCCTCTTTAGTTTGAGGCCATGCTGTCTGAAACTATCCAATACCGCTCTGACTCTAAGGAAAAGTTGTGGTCTGTCTCTGGCTGAGACCAAGATATCATCAAAGTACGGAACCACGCCCAGGAGGCCTTGCAGTATTCGTTCCATTAATGACTGAAATATGCCTGGGGCGACGCTAACGCCAAATTGGAGGCGCTTGCATCGAAAGGCCCCTCTGTGGGTGACAATTGTTTGCAATTCGGCCGTTTGGTTATCCACAGGGAATTGCTGATAAGCATGTGACATATCCAATTTAGCGAATATGGTACCTGGTTCAAATGTGTGCAGCAGGTGTTGGATTACTGGGACTGGGTACGCACTAGTCTGCAGATAGCGGTTAATTGTGGTCTTGTAGTCCGAACACATTCTTATGCTGCCATCTTTTTTAAGGGGTGTGACAATTGGGGTCTCCCATTTAGCAAAATCTGTGGGCTCGATCACCCCTTGTTTTAGTAATCTGTCCAGTTCCGCATCCAGCTTAGAGTGCAGAGCAAATGGTACTCTGCGCGGTTTTAAACGGATGGGAACTGCCTGGGGGTCCACTGAAAAGGAGATAGGTGTACCCTTGTAACATCCCAATTCATTGCTGAACACGTCAGCGTAATCTGAAAATAGTGAGTCGATATCGGAAGGTGAGACAGCATGTACTCCCGTTAAGCTAAGGCCGAGATAGGGGAACCAATCTAACCCCAGAAGACTAGGGAGGGCACCATCTACCACCACTAAAGGCAGATGGCCTTTGAAGGATTTAAATTTTACGAGGAACTTGCCTGTTCCGAGTACTGGAATGTTCTTTCCCTGATAGTCCCTCAAGGTGAGATGACTCTTCTGCAGGTGCTTCCTGGACAGGCTGGGTCGAATTTTCTTAAGTGTGCTCCAAGAGATGATCGAGAGTGCTGACC
>NW_020769799.1:33417-56134 GCF_900518735.1 Pseudonaja textilis | reverse complement strand
GCACAAGCAGCTGATTGTTGGTTGGATCGGTCTCCCGACAATCAGCTGTTTCAGGCTGCAGGGATGGCCATCGCCTATTGCTGCTTCTGCGTGCCCCAATTTCGGCCTACGTATCCCATTTTTGGCCTCTGCATGCCCCATTTTTCAGCCTGTTCCGGGCAGCGGGGATCAGAATGGGCAGAAAATGGGGTGCACGGAGGCCAAAAATGGGATGTATGGCTGAAAACGGGGGCGCACGGAGGTGGCAATAGGCGGTGGCCATCCCTGCAGCCTGAAACAGCTGATCGTCAGGAGGCCAATCCAACCGACAATCAGCTCCTTGTGCTAAATCAGGCTGTGTTGAAGCTGAAACAGGCTGTTTGCTGCAAGGAGGCAAATTGCTGGGAGGCAGAGGCCAAAGGATGAGGGTGGCCGGTGGGTGGGGCTTCGGCAGCATTTGCTGTTATAGGACGCACAGACATTTCCGCCCACTTTTCGGGGTGGAAAAAGTGTGTCTTATACTCAGAAAAATACGGTAATTAGCTACTTGAGAAATTTCTGAGATGCTTCTTGGTGGAGGTTAAGGATGGAAGTTTGGTGGTTTCAGTCACTGGCACTTTTTTTTGATGAATGGACCGATGGCCGAAAGTAAGAAAACAAGCAAAAGACTCAGCACTTGGGGCTCCTGGTAGCCCTCCTTAATTTTTTTCTCTCTCTGAAACCTACCTTTCATAAAAGTTAAGTTACTCAGATTTGTTCTTGATCTTTTCATCCATCCACTCAGTTTAAAGCTGGACGTCCCAGTAGCCTAAAAAGAAGATGGTTTTGTGGATTAAAAGGAGTTCAGGGTATTGATTCTTTCAGAGTCTTTCAAATCTGGAATGCAAGGTTTGTCTCCTTCAAATTTGGAGCGCAAGGTTTGTCACTTCCCTTGCACAAATTATTATGGCACTGTTTCAAGTTATCTGCAACTGGATGTGCATACGGATTATTTACAATCCGCTTCTAATTTCGATTTTTAAACTTGACATTAAAAGTTGTAGTCAAGTCAGTTATTTAGTCTTAGTAACTTCGGAGAGCTTCACTGACCCAGAATAGTCAGTCTTTCCTTTTGTTTTGAATACTTTTCAACTAACCAACGCTGAATTTTCTAGTAGAGCTCAAATGTCTCAATATAACCCAGCTGCAAAAGTGTCCCAGTGCTTTCTCCTGATAGCTAAATTAATCCAGTCTCACAATCAGAGAAATGTTTCTTTCCAAAGCTGTGAATTGGCAGGTAAGAAACCATGAGCACATTCCTTTTTTGATTTTTGTGGTCTGTGCTGAACAGAGATTAATATTGGTAGGCATAAAAATGCAGGGCTTCACTTTGAATTTCAAGAAATCTTATCAGAACTATACTGAAATAAACCTATGAGCACAGAAAATATTATTAATCTATATCTTAAAAGTATTTTCACCCCAGAACATTGTAAATATTTCTAGCAATATTTAATATTGCCCCAGTAATACAGTATTCACGTAAAGGTGTACTTTGGTGTCATTTCAAGGTGAGGTGAATTTGAATCTTGAAGAGAATAGATTGCCGCCTTTTTCACAAATTCCAGAATGTTCCAGTTGAAACCAAATTCTTTCTATAAAACAATTTCCATGCACGCTGGTCTTTAATTTGCATTAAGGAATTAGGCAGGGAGGTTGTTTTCTCCCAGTATATTGAAATGTAGTGTGAGGGTTTTTTTTTTATTTATTTTAAATTAGAAATACCGAAGCAGTTGTTTCTATTGGCTGAAGTGACAGGTTTTTAGGATTGCAAGCCATGGGGTGAACAGTAAAACGGACAGATGGTTTTGCATTTTGAATGCAACAATATTCCACCTCTGATTTGGCCTAGCAGGAAAAATTACAACTTTCAGTGTTTAGGCTTTCCTCCATAGCAAACATACAAATTAGTCGTCTTCGAAGCAGCCATTTTGTTGGCTGTTTAAAAAAACAAATCTCAGTAAAATGTAACCATGAATGCCAGATAGAAGCAGCCAGTCCCTACGTTTACAGATGCCCTTTGGTGAGGGAGCTTTATCCATCAGAAGTATTCTCAAGTTTACAGGCCCAAGTCAGCAGTATTATATGGCTGGTGCACCTGGAAACAAGGCAACAGAAGCGGTGATATGGGAACAAACGTACAGGAGCAGAACTGGATGTCCCTCTGTAGAAGTAGCTTTATCGATGACCCTTGTCTACAGCGATTCTCAGCCCAGGTCATGGTTCTCCCAAAGGTGCTTTTTTTTCCCCCTGGTTTTTCTTTGAAGACATTTTGCTTCTCATCCAAGGAGCTTCTTCAGCACCTTTGGGATTCAACGACCCTTCCGTAGCTGTGCCATTTCAATCTCCAGCAGCAGCTTCCTCGATGGGACGCTTCCCCCCATCAAGAGAAAAAAACGGCCTCTTCAAGTCTTCACTAATTTGTTGCTCCTAACCTGACCGACGGGCAACTTTGAAATGATTTGTCACTTGTCATGCTAATTGTATTTGCACTTTGGATTCTTATACCAAAAAAAAAAAAAAAAAATCAGCCGTTCGGTGAATTTGTAGCATGTTATAGTCTGGAACGTCTCATCTTAAAAATTAATCCCACCTTGGTTCATTTTGAGGCTGTATTTCATACTTTGATTTCCTCAAATAATTCCAAACTCTGAAATACGTTCACACTGTGGATTTCTCCTGCTGAAAATGCCAGATTTGATTGTTAACTTTTAACTTAAGAGGAGCAATATTTGTGACACTACCATGGGTTTCTTTTATTTTCCAAGTAAGATTCTCTTGATTTGCCTTTTGTTCATTACTCAGGAGTAGAAAAAGCAGTAAGGTAAGGCCGACAATGTCAAACTCTGGCATGTTGTCATTTTGTAAATCGGGAGTACTTCATGTGCTTTAAACAGTGTCAGTAGGCAGTAACTCCCTGGTTGAGTAGGTAAAAGTTTTCCTGCTGTTTTTGCCAACTGTTATCTAACTGTCATGCGTTCCGCTATTGTCCCAACACTTGACAGATAATTAAATTAATATTTGCATATTCCCATGCTGCAGTCACCAGTTTCTGAATTTCGGAGGGTCCGTCTATGCCACTCTGGGATTCCCTTTCTTTTCCGATTCCTATGAGTAACTTAAGTAATGGTGGACATCTGTCCTCATTGCCCACCAAAGCAAAGAAATCTGGCCTCCGTGTGTTGAATTGGGCAGGAGTATCTTGCTGTGAGTTAGGAGGAAGAAAATGGGAGTGTTAAGATCCTAAAAGCATAGGTATTTCACAATGGTGTGGAACGGGAGTCTCCAACCTTGGCAACTTTAAGACTCGTGGACTTCAACTCCCAGAACCGGCTGAGGAACTCTGGGAGTTGAAGTCCAGAAGTCTTAAAGTTGCCAAGGTTGGGGACCCCTGGTGTGGAATGTGGTAGGTTTGTTTTCCCACAAGGTCAGAAAACAAACCTTCATCCTCAACACACATATTTTTCAGGAGGAAATTTGCCTGTTATCTCGGCCCTCCTCTGATTTGTATTGGTTTCAATTTACAAAGCCTGGACCAGATTCCAAGTCCAATACAGGGATGTCACTTGAACAGACCAACAACACACATGTCACTGCTATTGTGGTGGAGGGCTCTCTTGAAAAATGGCCTCCTTTGGCCTTGAGGATATCTGACCATAAAACCAGGAACTGTACACTTCTGCAATCTCTGGTTCCTTCGTTACATGCTAAACGTAGTTACTATTTTGCCTAACAAAGCAAAGCAAGAGGAGAATAGCGATTGGGCTAAAGTTGTTGACTTTGATATATGGCACATTTTGAGTTTTTTCCTCCCCTCTCCCCAAAACACGGTGATGTTTGAAGACTTGAATATTCCTTTTACATAACGGTTTGAAGCACAGATATTGTGTAAGTAAAGATGGGATTCGTTCCAATGTGAACATGGATTTAATTTATATTGTTTTGTATGTCTTGTGTTAAACTATTGAAGCATTCAATAAAACATGAAGATTAACTAAATGATGCACTTTCATCTCAGTTCACTGTCTGACCAAAGCCAGTTCTCCTTTGTTCTAAGTTGCTTCTTGGTTCTAAGTTGCTTCTCTCCTTGACTAGTTTCTACCCATTGCTTCTTGTCCTGCGCTCAGGTGCTTTGGAGAATAGCTTGACTGCCTCTTCTTTGGGGCAGCCCCTGAGATATCGGAACACTGCTATCCTGTCTCCCCTGGTCCTTCTCTTCACTAGACTAGCCATGCCCAGTCCCTGCAACCGTTCATCATACTTTTAGCTTCGAGTCCCCTAATCATCTTGGTTGCTCTTCTCTGCACTCTTTCTAGAATCTCCTCTCAACACCCTTTTTTGTATTGTGTGATCAAACTTGGATGCCATACTCCAAGCGTGGCCTTACCAAGGCCTTATAAAGTACTATTAATACTTCACATGATCTTGATTTCTATCCTTCTGTTTATGCAGCCCAGAACTGTGTTGGCTTTTTTGGCAGCTGCAGCACACAGCTGGCTCATATTTAAATGGTTGTCCACTAGGGCTCCAAAGATCCCTCTCATAGTTACTACTATTGAGCGAGGTACCACATACACCTTGTGATGGGGAATCTATGGCACACGTGCCACAGATGGCATGCAGAGCCATTTGTGCTGGCACGCAAGCCCCAGTCCAACTTACCTGCTCTGCCCACACGTGCCCTCCCAGCCGGTTTTTGGCCCTTTTACACCCTCCTGGGGGCTCAAGGGAAGCCTCTGCACCCTTTGGAGGCCAAAAAACAGACCTTCCGGAAGTGCCGAAACTGGAAGTGCCAAAAATCAGCTGTGAGGTATACACATGTGCAGTGCAGGTAAGGGAGATGCGCGTGCATGCACGGGGGCGGGGCGCATTGCATTGTGGCTGCTGACACACATGCTATCACATGCTTTCGGCACACCACAACCAAAAGATTTGCCATGACTGACATATACTGTACCGGTGCACTTTATTTTTCTTGCCTATATGTAGCACCTTGCTTTTTTCACCATCGAATTGCATTTTGTTCAATAGCGCCCAGTGTTCAAGTCTGTCAAAATCCTTCTGTATCTTAAGTCCATCTTTGCTGGAGCGGAGACATTCTGCTGTATTGGAATGATAAAATCATCCCAACGCTTTCTCCTAAAGAACCAAGAGGACCACCTGGTCTCAGAAAAGATACATCTACAGTGACCGCCCGGCACCATTAGCAGCCAAACTGCAGTAACTTCAACATGCACCAGCGTTTGGATGTTGTACCAGGATTAACGAGACTGAATGTCAAGCCCAGAGATGAGACAATCCTTTAATTGGTTACAGCTAACGGACAGAATCTTGCCAAATGAAAGCTATAATCCTCTTAAGGGACTAGATATATCCCAGGAGATTCTAGGTAGTAGTTACTCCGAAGTTCCTCCTACCTCCCCCATCTAGCTTGGGACTGAGCATTTCCTTAATCCGGGCCTACTCCTGGGAGAGCTCTGGGTTGCCCGGTGTCTTCCTCTACTCTTGCGCAGTCCCATCACATCCAGTTCCCAATTTCATGTGGTTTCCAGGAGCAGGTTTGCTGAGGATCCTGTCGTCAAGGAGCTCCAACTGACGGGATCCAGGAGAAGGGCCTTCTCTGCTGTTGCTCCTGCCCTGTGGAATATCCTGTCCCCTTCCCCGAGGGTTTGTCCGCACCCTCCTATCCTTCCACAAGGGCCTGAAAACCTGGTTCTGCCAGTTGGTCTTGGGGAAAGGACATCACTGGAGAACCGGTAGCGGAAATTTTGAGTAATTCAGAGAAACAGCCAATCCCACCTCTGACTGGCCCCGCCCCCATCTATTCTCCGCCTCCCGAGTCCCAGCTGATGGGCTGGGTCTTCCTTGGTTGGAGAATGGAGCTGGAAAGCAGGTTAGTGGGGTGGGTAGGGAAGGGAAGGGGGATTTTGGAGTATCCTCCCCTGCCGCGCCCACCGAGCCACACCCATAGGACTGGTAGTAACATTTTTTGAATTCCACGACTCAAAAATTGGGCGAGGTGGTTGGGTGAGGTGGTTGTCGGGCAAATTAGCTGACCTCCACCTCCGCTTTGTATTTCTTGCTCCCCGCTCCCCACGTCCTTTAAATTGCATATTATTGTATTTCCATTGTTTTATTGTTTTATTCCTTTGCTATTGCTATGTTTACATTTTTAAAACAATTCCCCCCCACACACCTCCAGGTTTTATTGTCCATAGTAGCCCCACAGCGAGTTGGGTGGCAAATAAATTTAACTAATAAGTAATAAAGAAGTGGAAGGAGAGGCTTCCTGAAAACCATTACGGTGGTCCTCGACTTACGACCACAACTGAACCCCAAATCTGTGTTCCTAAGCGACATGGTTATTACGTGAGTTTCGCCTTGTTTTATGACCTTTTCTTGCCATGGATGTTCAGTGGATCACTGCATGTGTTAACTGAGTAACCTGTTTGTTAAGTGAATTGGGATTTCCTCCTCGACTCTGCTTTTCAGAAGGTCACAAAAGGGAACCCTGGGACACAACAACCGTCATAAATACGAGCCAGTTGCTAAGTGTCTGAATTTTGATTACATAACCATGGGGAGATGCTGCAACAGTCATAAATGTGACAAATAGTCATTTTTTCCCCAGTGCCGTTGTAACTTTGAATGGACACTAAATAAACTTGTAAGTCGAAGATTACCTATCCACTTAGTGATGTCATTTTTTTTATAGTCAAGGTTTTTTTTTAATTTATATATAACTATTTTGAATACAGGGGACATGGTGGCTCAGCAGCTAAGACGCTGAGCTTGTTGATCAGAAAGGTCAGCAGCTCGGCGGTTCGAACCCCTAGCACCGCGTAAACGAGTGAACTCCCGTTCCTTGTCCCAGCTTCTACAACCTAGCAGTTCGAAAGCATGTCAAAATGCAAGTAGGAAAATAGGGACCCCTTTGGTGGGAAGGGAACTGCGTTCCGTGCGCCTTAGGCATTTAGTCATGCTGGCCACATGACCACGGAGATGTCTTCGGACAGCGCTGGCTCTTCGGCTTTGCAACGGAGATGAGCACCACCCCCGAGAGCCAGAAACGACTGGCACGGATGTGCAAGAGGTACCTTTATCTTATTCTGAATACAGTGTATTGTCCGGGCATAACATTTTACAAAAGAAAAGGGGAAAAAAAGAAATAGTAGCATATATACTGATAATAATAGTAATAGTACAACAAAATGATTCTAACCATATTTATAATTATATTAGCTTATTTGTAATCTATTAATTAGCATACTTATAGTTATAAACTATGTTCATGTTTTACTTGAACATAACAATGCTCTTTCTTCATCTAATTTCTACTTCTTATCTCCAACCATTGATAAAACCTATTCCACGTTAAGTAATACTGTATATCACCTTTATCTTCTATTTTCAATGTCAACATATCCATCTCTGCACAATCCAATATTTTCTGAATTATATTTTCATCTGATGGGCTCTTCTCATTTTTCCAATATTGTGCAAATACAATTCTAGCTGCGGTCAGTACATGTAATATTAAATATAAGGCTTTCTCGTGTGGTGTCTTTTTTTAACAGCTCCCAAATAGTTGTACTGTTGCTTTCTTTCTCTCTTTTGCAGTCTTTTGATTAAACCCACTGTTTAATCAGTTCTGATTCAGCTTAGCCTTTTTGGGAGGATCAGATGCTTGCTGCCATCTGCTGATGAATTTGCTTAATTAAGCTTTCCATCATTCTAAAAAGGGCTAAACATTTTTGGCTATTCGATTGAGTTAGATCAATGGCAGAAATTATGGGATAGAAATGATAAATCAACAATGCAATCTTTATGAAATGTTTTATAGATGGCATTTTCCACCTTCAAGGTTAGCAAAAGATGCTTAAGGATAAATCTGCAAAACATTGGAAATGCCACCAGATAATCTGGCTCATACTATTCTATGTGGTGGACATGTCAAAAAGCAAAAAAATATTGGACAAAAATGCATACATGGCTTGAAAAAAAATGATAAAACAACATATAGATTTGAAACAGGCATTTTTGCTGGGCATTTTTACCAGACAGGTATAACAAAGGGAATGAATATCTGATTTTACATGTATTGACTGCAGTGAGAATAGTATTTGCACAACAGTGGAAAAGCGAAGAGATCCCAACAGATGAAGATGTGATTAGAAAAATATTAGAATGTGCAGAAATGGATAAGCTAACATTTACAATTAAGGAAAAGGAAGAAACTGAATATTTTTTGACTTGGGATTTATTTTATCAATGATTAGCTGACAAAAACAGGAGCTAGAAACAGGGAAATATATGAAAGGATTAGTGATATAAGGATGATACGTTAACTTGGTTAAACAAATAGTATAATTATTATGGTTATTAATATTAATATAATTAATATTAATGCAATGAATATAGCTGTAAATACTGTGATTATTATTTCCTAAAATGATTTGTACCCAGACAACACACTGTTCAATTGAAATTGGAATGTTTTTATGTTATAAAAATAAAATAAAAACTTATTACAAAAAAGTAAAAAACAGTATTTGCCTTTGAAGCATGCATTTGGACATCAACGAATTCCTTAGTCCCACAATTGCCTCTGAACTGCTAGTTGAACTTGTGATACTGTATTTGATTTGGCTGCCAGAAATCATAAGAGATGACCCTATTAAATTAGGAGGGATATTAAATCACTTCTTAAATTCTTCAGTGTCCCATAAGTTACATCACAGCAAGACATTGCTGTTTATACATAACCACGATACCCCCACCCCCACCCAAGAAGACAAAATCACTGCAACTAACTGGATTTAGATTCTCCAACAATGATCCAATCAGTGATCTACTAGCAGGTAAATCAACAAGGTTGAAAGGAGGTTTGGTATTTTTGGATATTAATTAAAACCAGTTGAGCAACACAATCTGTTTTGACTGCCTTGGTAATCTCACCATTCTTCAAATTTCTTTGATTAGCCGTTATGCTACACTGACTTTCTCTTTGAAGCAATATTAAAGTGTATATGGAGAGGAATAGCTCACAGGGGTTATTCCCACCTTTCTCTTAGATTTACAGGGAAATTCAAGATCTTTTGGGCATAAATTTATCAATGTACTAGCCGATAACCCGGCGTTGCCCAGGTATTTATTTATCCCAATCCTGTATTAGGAAAATCCTGTAGTCGTGACTCACACTGTTGTACTGTCTGTTGCACAATTCTTCTATTCCTCCACAAGAGGCAGCCCTGTGAAGCTGTTACCATGGCAGAAGCCATTTTAAGGCACACACACCCCCACACCCGGGGTGTTAGTGTGTTAGTTAATGTGGTGTTTTACCCTCCACATTATTTGTTTCCAGAGGGCACATCTGTCAACTCATAAAACATTTTGTATACACATTTTATAATTGACAACAGAAAGAAGTGGGGTGGAGTTTCAAAGAGAAGGCAGCAGTGTGGAATCGAAAGTACATTCCATTCATATTTTCTTCAGAGACTGATTATTTGACTGAAGCTTCTGCTGCAAAAAAAAAAAATCTAATTGGAGAGCATGATTGATGACTCTTGTCTATGAACGTTTTTCATTGGATGATACACCCAGAGGGGTGGGGGGAGAAAGCAGGATCAAGGGTGACAGTGAATTATATATTTCAGAGTTGGCTATGCCCAGGTTAATGCCAGACGTAGAATGTTAACTTCGAATAAATCTTTTTTAGTTTTGGGAGTGTGGCTCTAGGCTCATGATTTAATTGGAGTAACTGCCAGAATCCTGACAAAATCATATGTGTACCAAGTTTGGTTGAAATTGCTCAAGGTGTTCCAGAGGTATATAATAATATATAATAATATCATATCATATCATATATCATATATCATATCATATATCATATAATATCATGTCATATCATAGATATCATATATCACATACCATACCATACCATATCATACCATACCATATTATGGTACAATACAATTAATATAATATAATATAATATGATATGATATATGATATAATACTATACAATACTATACAATATAATATATATATAAAGAAGAGGAGGAGGAGGAGGAGGAGGAGGAGAAAAAGAAGAGGAAGAAGAAAAAATAATATTTCTCCTTGGATTCATTGTCTCGGTAGGACAACGTATGAATACACTGGAATGGTTTAGAATAGGTGTGTCAAACTCCATTGAGGCCTGCATCAGGGATGTGGTTGACCTTGGAGGGGGCAGGTGGGCGTGGCTGACTGGGTGAGTGTGGCCAACTGGGTGGGCATGACCAATTGGGGTAGGTGTGGCCAGCTTGAAGCCACTCCCCAAACTGCCAGCATGTTTCCTCTTCGCATTGGGTGGACTGGGGCAGCCCAGGGGCCAGATCCCACTACATTGTGGGCTTTGAGTTTGACGCCCCTGGTTTAGAAGGAACCAGGTTGTGCTGAATTGTGCAGCTTTTTTTATTTTCATCCCCCCCACCCCCAGTAAGAAATTCAAAAACATTGTGCCTTGCCTGGATCGTTTCGGTTTCCACCCCGGCCTTTTGTTTCTCTGCATGACTTCACTGCCTTTTTTATCCTAGGCACTTCAGAAGAAGCTTCCTTTTACCGACTCAAAGCTATTATTAGGTTAGCAAGCCATGGTTGGGTAAGGCCAGAACGACTGAGTTCACTCCAGGGATGGGCTTCAAAAATTTCAGCAGCCGGTTCTCTGCCGGGTGGCTGGGTGGGCGTGGCCACGGTAGGCATGGCCTAGTCAGTCTCCTGTACCACGCCCACCCAGCCACTGGGCAGAGAACCCATTGCTGGAATTTTTGCAGCCCACCCCTGCCCGGATGTAGCCTCTGGAACCTGAAACAGTTTTCTATTCCTGAAGACTGTGTAAGGGATGAGGAATACTGGCTACCTCGATTAGTAACCTGGTTGTTAAGTGAATCTGGCCTCCCCTTTGACTTCGCTTGTCGGAAGGTCGCAAAAGGGGACCACGTGATCTTGGGACACAGCAACCATCGTAAGTATGAACCAGTTGACTAGCCTCTGAATTTTGATCACATGATCCCGGGAATGCTACAATGGTCGTAACTCTGAAAAACGGACCTAAGTCACTGTTGTCAGTGCCATTGTAACTTTGATCGGTCACTATAGGAACCAGGGACGGGCTGCTACCAGTTCGACCCGGTTCAGACGAGCCCGTAGCTATTTTTATGGCCGGTTCAGTGTACTTGCAATTCTCACGCCTGGCTGGCCCCACCCACCCTGCCCCACTACTTTCAGAGTCTCCACGGCAGGGATGGAATTCTACCGGTTCAGACCGGTTCTATAGAACTGGTTGTTATGATTCTGCACAGTTTGGAAAACCAGCAAATTGTGCCCCTGGCTGGCCCCGCCCCTCTCCGCCCTCCCCTCCACTCCCCACCCAGTCAATCCTTATCGTGCATGTGCAACATTGCGTGCATGTCCAACATCATCTGACTGTGTTCTTCCCCACCCAGTCACTCCTTAAGGTATTTCCTTTTTTCTCTCCCTCCTGACAATCAGCTGTTGTTCCTATGATCAGCTGTGCCAGGATTCCCCTCACTTACTTACTGCTTTGCCCAGGAGGCTTCCCTGAGGCCCAGAAGGCCCAAGAAATGGATGGGTTCCTGCAAAAAAAGCCACGCCCACCCAGTCACATGGCCATGCCCACCTAGCCATTCCCACCTAGCGACGCCCACAGAACTGGGCGTCCCACCCCTGCTCCACGTGGCATGTTTTCGATGCGATGTAAATGCAGGGTCCACATGGAGGGCAAAAAGCGGGCCTCCTGGAGGCTCTGGAAGGCCAGAAACAGGCCCATTTCTGGCCTCCAGAGCCTGGGAAGGCTGTTTTCACCCTCCCAGAGGCTTGAGGAAAGCCTCTGGAGCCCAGGAGGGTGAAAACAGCCCCACCATTGTGGTGCAGGAGGCCGACTAGGCCACACCCACCATGGCCACACCCACCCAGCAACTAGGCAGAGGACCCATTGCTAATTTTTTTTAAATAATGAGTTTCATTGAAAATTAGGTTTTAAAAACATTGAATGTGGTGATCTTTTTGACACATATCTCAGTCTTTACATTGTTATATGAACAAAATATCATCAAACAATATAAACATTTGTATACATACATACATACATATACATATACATATACATATACATACATACATACATACATACATATATATATATATATATATATATATATATATATATATATATATATGGCATTCACATTTGTTCGGGTATTTTCCCACATCATTGTAGTTGTGCTTTTAAAGTTGTAGCAACATTTTGGCAGAATCTCATCTGCCATCATCAGGCTTTTACTGGCCAATGATGTGGGAAAATACCCGAACAAAGCTGAATGCCATACATGTAAGTACCCGCGAAAACTTAAGAATATATATATATATATATATATATATATATATATGTATATGTATATGTATATGTATATGTATATGTATATGTATACACATACACACACACACACACACACACACACACACACACATTGTAATCTTTGTATCAATTTCTATCTTAGACATTATGTTGCAATATAATATCTTCTTAAATTCTATTTCACATTTTTAACTTCCTTTCATATCCCTTTCATAAAAAAAATTTCCCATATTGCATAGAATTCTGAAGTATCTCATTTCTTCAGTTCTAACGTCATACTATCTAACTCAGTGCACTGAAAAAAAATTTCTATTATTGCTTCATCATTTGTTGTTCTTTTTAACTTCCATTTTTGGGCAATTAATAATCTTGTAGTTGTAACAACATGAATGATTAGGTATATATCTGCTTTTTTAAAATTCTCGTTTATTATTCCCAATAAAAACATTTATGGTGTATAATTTATTTTTAGATCCAACATTTCTTTTAACCATTGCCATATTTTGTGCCAAAGTCCCTGTATTTTCTTGCACTCCCACCACATATGATAATAGGTGCCCGTTCTTTCAAAGATTTCCAGCATACAGGTGATTGAGAGCTATACATTTTGGCTAACCTGGTAGGTGGGAGATGCCATCTGTAAAACATCTTAAACAGGGTTTCTTTGTAGGATGTGGCTAATGTAATCTTTTTATCCCAATCCCAAAATTGCTGCCATTGATCCAAATTTATGTTATGGCTGAAATTTCTAGCCCAAGTTAACATTGGTTCTTTAACCTGCTCCTCATACATTTTATAATCTAGTAAATAGTTGTACAGTTTCTTTATTGGTTTCTTCTCAGATCTTAAAAATATTTTATCTAATATTGTATCTTGACAACTTATTCCCCATTTTTTTTCTAAAATTTTTGAAGCCCATCCCTGATATGAACCGTTGTAAGGTTTTGTTGAGGTGGGGCACAACCCTACAGATGTATTATTCTCAGAACCTGCAGATGAATTCACTCCCAGGGGATTGGGTAATTAGATCTATGGATCCAGCCTGGATCTGTTGTGTATTGAGAGGCGAAGTGAATCACCCATCGAAATCGTGCTGTCCTCATTTTACTTTGGCAAGAAGATTTCGTTTTTTACCCTGAAAGCAATTCCACAGATCTGACTCATCTTCTTTTAGCCAGAAATCACATGTGCAGTGAAGGCAAATGGAAATTCCTGCCTGCTTGGAAAAACAACAACAACCTTTAATCCTGGCTCTGAACCACATTTTGCCTGCTGGAAGCAAAATTGCAGAATTTTCTCCTGAAGGAACAGATAATACTTCAAGGAATTATCTTTTTGCCATTAATTCAGCATATACCTATCATCAGCCACAACGCTGTGCACTGTTCCATCGGTTCATTAATATCTGTATAACTCATTATTGGTTTTGCATTTTAATAAACAAGGTTTTTTTTTAATAAAAGGAACTTGTTTTCCTGTTAATGGTACATGTTTCCTTTATTAACATACTATATTAGCAACCAAGGATGATGCAAGAGGATTTTGCTAGCCTAAATTAATCCACAAAAAAGGGGGAGAATACGGTGGCTCAGACACTAAGCTTGTCAATCAGAAAGTTCAGCATTTCTGTAGTTCGAATCCCAAGCGCCGTGTAACGGAGTGAGCTCCCGTGACTTGTCCCAGCTTCTGCCTAGCAACCTAGCAGTTCGAAAGCAGGTAAAAATGCAAGTAGAAAAATAGAGACCATGTTTGGTGGGAAGGAAACAGCATTCTGTGCATCTTCAGTGTTTAGTCATGCCAGCCACATGATCACAGAGACGTCTTCAGACAGCTCTGGCCCTTTGACTTTGAACAGAGATGAGCACCGCCCCCTAGAGCCAGAAACGACTAGCATGTATGTGCGAGGGGAACCTTTACCTTTTTAATCCACCAACAAACAAACAAACAAAAAACACGATAAAACTTGTAAAAAAAAAGCAGATGTTTTGCTTGCACAAGCAAGTCGTTTCTTGTGCTATGCAAGTGAGAATGACATGTGGCAAGAATGACATGTGGTAAGTCTTCCAAGCAGAATAACAGAACTAGAAGGGACCTTGGAGTTCTTCTAGTCCAACCAGGCAGAAAACCCTACACCATTTCAGACAAATGATTGTCCAATACTTCTTAAAAACCTCCAGTGTTGGAGCATTCACAACTTCTGGAGGCCAGTTGTTCCACTGGTTAATTGTTCTAACTAATGGGAAATTTCTCCTTAGTTCTAAGTTGTTTCTCTCCTTGATTAGTTTCTACCCTTTGTTTCTTGCCCTGCCTTCAGGTGCTTTGACTCCCTCTTCTTTGTGGCAGCCCCTTAGACATCGAAACACTGTTCTCATGTCACCCCCTGGTTCTTTTTTTCATTAGACTAGACATACTCAGTTCCTTCAAATGTTCTTCGTAAGTTTTAGCCTCCAGTGTCCTAATCATCTTAGTTGCTCTTCTCTGCACTCTTTCTAGAGTCTCAACATCTTTTTTTTTATATACTGTGGCAACCAAAACTGGATGCAGTACTCTAGGTGTGGTCTTACTACGGCATTATAAAGTGGTATTAACACTTGTGTGAACTTGATTTCTATCCTTCTCTTAATGCAGCCTAGAACTGTGTTGGCTTTTTTGGCAGCTGCTGCAATGGCTGGCTTGTGTTTAAGTGTTTAGCCCACTAGGACTCCAAGTTCCCTCTCACAGTTACTGCCATCGAGCTGAGTGCTTAACTGTTTCACACCGATAAGAGAAAATATTGCCCGACAGAGGACTCTACTATCTGCATCTACTATGTACTCTGTGAATTGTTAGGGAGGGAATTTCTTCACCTTCTTTCTCTCACACACAATACCAGGATTGAATTGCCTCTGGAATCGGCTTCCACACCAACAATAGCCACTGACTGCAAGTAGCTCTTCAAGATTGCAGGCCTGACTTTTTCTTAATTCTGGCTGGAGACTGTATGAAGAAAATCCCAGATTCAAAGTATGCACCTTCTCGGGGATATGCCCTCCTTCCTAAGTGCACGAGAGTTTGGTCAAGTCACAGTTTCTCTCTCTCGAAATATTGCATTTCTATTCTTCTTCTTCTTCTTCTTCTTCTAGTCTCACTGTAACCCAAAGGGGTAGCCTTGACCGGTTCTCCAAAGCCTCACCTATAAATTATTTCATGCTTGAAAGAGAAGAACCATAGCTTGTAAAACCTAATTTAAACCTTAGTTTCATGCATTATAGAATTTTTTTGTTTGCGGGAATGTATCACTGATTTGTTTGTGGGAAAGTGTAACTGATATTTACAAAATGCAGCTAGAGCAATAGATCTCATGTACAACTTGGCTTAGCAATTTGGTTTGTAACAGCCCAAGTTAGAACCATCTTTATAACACCACGGACAAATGATCATTTGCTCCAAATTGTCCTAAACGTCACAACTGATCCTTCATCCAAACTGACAGCAAGTTCCTGGTATTTGCTTTCAAGTAATCCTACTAGCAATTGTAGCCTGATGCATTCCATACTTATTTTCCAATGAGCCTTGCTACTTGTAGCATTTGTTTGGGATACTCTCAGCTACACAAATTGAGAATTTCTGCCTGTGAATTGTAAAGCCCACTTGGGGGGCCGATAATCCTAAAGCCAACATTATAAAAGTATAAAACCAAACCTTATTTTGATTCGATATGAGTGACCAAATTTACTTTACTTTGAAGGAAGTTCTCTGGCCTCTGGGTTTTACTTCCAAAAAGTGAATTTATTTATTTGATATAGGTACTGGTCCAAATCCCAGATAATTCTGGGTTGGACAAATATAACTCTAGCTATATTTCCTCCCTCCCAGGGAGTTTAGGACTATGCTCCTGCCAATGAATTCTAAATTGCAGGAGACAATGGTGGCTCTTTAACCTTTAGTCCACCAATAGCAGCCTCTTAAATCCCCCTTCAAGATAGAGCATTTAAAGAACGTCTCCTTCCTCAGATAGAAGCAGCAAAACAGCCTTTGACCGGCATACTATTGTCCATTGTTTTAGTAAAAGGAGTGACTTCTATCTTGTCAGCTGAGTCTTAAAAAGTGTAAATTCCCCTGGTGCTTATAGAGCCAAACATGGAAACAGAGGTGGAAAAGAAGAAGAAAAAGAAGAAAAAGAAAGGACATAAACACTCACACAAAAGCAAATATATATGTGAGTATTACCTTGATTTCTTTTTTAAAAAAATATTTATTATTATGCAATTTCCTTTGTTATATATACATTTTCCATATCCACAATGATAGTGTACTGTCTGGGTACAATCTCTTTTAAGTACAAGTAACAAACCTTATACACACATTAATTATAACCATTATTTCTCTACATCTATTCACCATAATCTTCGCTTATCCATTATTTAATTAAACACTCTGTTCAGTTTTATCATATAATTAGTTAATATCAAACCTTATATATATCATATCACATCACCATTATCCTCCAAGTCTAATAATCATATTTCCTTATCCCATTTATTGAACATTCATTATTTAATTACACGCTTCATTTTTATTTACATAGCCTCCTTAATTTTAAATTTCTAACTTCTGCTTCTATTTTCTAACCATTGATAAAATAGTTCCCAAGTTAAAAAGTACTCTGTTTCCTCCTTATCCTTCATATTCAATCTGTCCATTTCAGCACATTCTAATATTGTCTCTATTACATTTTCTTCTGCAGGTATTATTTTCATTTTTCCAATTTTGTGCATACACAATTCTCGCTGCTGTTATCACATGTAAAATTAAATATGTATTTCTTTTATTATATTTTTTCCGGTAGAATACCCAACAGAAGCACATTTCTGGTTTTAAGTCGGTTTGTTGTTTTGCCATTCCTTCTAGCCACTTTTTCATTTTTAACCAATATTTTCTTTTTAATAACAGGGAATATTTCCTTCTTATCTTTAGTATATGGGGTTGGCTTGAGAGGGAGTTGCTAAAACATCGCTCTCAACCTTTGTTAGAATATCAAGATTTACTCTACATCCTTCTCCATTTGATGGGAACTGCTGTAGAAAATCAAATGCGGGTTTTCATAGGTCTTTTCCAAAGGTGGTATTCAGCCGGTTCTGACCAGTTTTGGAGAACTGGTAGTGAAAATTTTGAGGAGTTCAGAGATCCAGCAAATCCCACCTCTGACTGGCCTCACCCCCATCTATTCTCTGCCTCCCAAGTCTCAGCTGATTGGCTGGGTTTTCTTTGGTTGCCCTGCAGAGGAGAACGGAGCTGGAAAGCAGGTTAGTGGGGTGGGGAGGGAATGGGGATTTTGCAGTAACCTTCCCCTGCCACGCCCACAGAACCGGTAGTAAATAAAATACGAATTCCACCACTGGTCTTTTCCAACATATCTTGGAGTTTGCTTATGGACAATCCTCAGTACAGTTTTTAGACAAGTTTAATTAGATTTCTGTATATCTCAGAACACTTTTATGCCCCGTTCCGAGGAATGGGCAGAATAAACTGCACAACCAGTGCTGCTATCCTGAAGTCACCATTCTTAAATCTGAATGACTCAGCAGATGCCATTATTATATAGATATGAGGAGGATGTATCCATGTTTCCCACCAAAGAAGACTGACTCTTATATTAATTTTTGCTCCAAAAGATGAATTAGGGCTTATTTTCCAGGTTAGGTTTTTTGGGGGAACTACGGTACTAAGTGCATCTGTATGGCTGATAATCTTAAATGGGGCTTATTTTGAGGGTAGGGCTTATGTTATGAGCATCCTGAAAAATCATGCTAGGGCTTATTTTCTGGTTAGGGCTTATTTTGGGGGGGAATATAGAACTATCTATCTATCTATCTATCTATCTATCTATCTATCTATCTAATCTATCTATCATCTCCAGGCTTAAAATAATCTGTGGTTGAGAGTCACCGTAGTTTAAGTGCTAAAAATTAGTCAAGGATAAGTGGTAGCCCAGCCATAATAAAACCAGAGTGTTCCAACTATAGGCAATTGCCTGCCTCATTCAGTAATAAGGAACTAAGCAACTAAGATGATTAAAGGCCTGGAGACTAAAACGTATGAAAAAGGGGGGAAAATGGCCCTTTCGTATGTTCTGGAAGTGTGAAAACAGGCAGGTTTCCGGCTTCTGAAGGGCCTCCGGAGCGCAGGGGAGGCCATTTTCGCCTTCCCAGAGGCTCGAGGAAAGCCACTGGAGCCTGGGGAAGGTGAAAACACCCCCCACCCTGCCGTGGTGCAGAAGGCCAACTAGGCCACGCCCACCATGGCCACGACTACCCAGCCACCGGGCAGAGAAACCCTTGCTGAAATTTTGGAAGCCCAGCCCCGGGAGCAAGTTCATGTCTTTCCAGTGCCATCGTAACTGAACGGTTGCTGAACCGACGGGCTGCAGCCCTGAGGTTGCTCATCTTGTAGGAAGGCACTCCTTATCTTCCCCTCGGGTGCAGCAGCTGTCTTTCAGCCAGATGATATAAAAGGATATTTGCCACTTTTGTCACTGGGTTGGGGCTTCTTAAGTTTCTTTGTTTCTGCCCCCCAAACCAAGAATAACATGCGGCAATTCTTCCCAACGGAGTTCTGTATCGTTTCGCAGCCATTTTGCCCGACTGAGAACTCTGCTATCTGCCTTGCCATGCATTCTGTAAACTGTTAAGGAGAGGTCTGTCATCTCCCTCTTTCTCCTGCCTAACATCTGGGCTGAGTTGCCTCTTAATCCTCTGGAATATAATCCCTTCCTCCCGGGGATCCACCTGGTTGCATTCTATCATTCTTTCAGATCCAGTCATTGCATCCAGCACCTTTCTAAAAATTTCCAGTGTTGGAGCATTCACAGCCTTTAGAATAGAGCAGAACAGAATAAAGAGAGTTGGAAGGGTCCTTGAAGGTCTTCTAGTCCAACCCCCTGCTTAGGCAGGAAACTCTATACCACTTCAGACAAATAATTATCCAACATCTTTTTCAAAAACTTCCAGGGTTGGAGCATTTACAACTTCTGGAGGCAAGTTGTTGCATTGATTCATTGTTCTGTCAGGAAATTTCTCCTTAGTTCTAGGTTGCTTCTCTCCTTGATTAGTTTCCATCTGTTGCTTTCTACCCTCAGGTGCTTTGGAGAATAGCTTCACTTCCTCTTCTTTGGGGCAGCCCCTGAGATATTAGAAAGCTGCTATCATGTCTCCCCAATCCTTCTTTTCATCAGACTAGACATATCCAGTTCCAGCAACCATTCTTCATATGTTTTAGCTTCCAGTCCTCTAATCCAGGGGTCCCCAGCCACCGGGCCCCGGACCGCTACCGGTCCGTGGAACAATTTCTACTGGGCCGCCGGTTTGCTGGGCGCCGCCATCTTGTTTTGATGAAAAAGTGCTTCCGGTGAGCTTTTCCAGGTAGGAAGCGGCGTTTGGGTGCTGAAAGAATCCTCGCGCCTTAGTTTCATGGGGGGGGGGCGGCTTTGAACAAAACTAAGGCGCGAGGATTCTTTCAGCACCCAAGGCAAGGCGAGCCGAGCGACCGTCCCAAAGCCATCGCGAAGCCCATCGACACAGGTACAAAGGAGGAGTTGAAGGTGGCGGGTAGAAATGGGGGACGGCTGGCTGGCCGGTCGCTTGGTTCGCCTTGCCATGCGTGCTGATGCTGGTACCGGGCCGCGGATGATTTTGTGATGCCAGTACCGGGCTGCGGCACAAAAAAGGTTGTGGGCCACTGCATCTAATCCTCTTTGTTGCTCTTCTCTGCACTTTCTAGAGTCTCAACATCTTTTTTTTTAACATGGTGGCGTATGGATCCACTTCCATTGAACGCAACAATTCCGCTAAAGATTGCATTCAGATGTGCTCATGTGACTCTCTTCAACCTGAAGTACAGATTAAAGCCATGCGTGCTGCTTTGCATAACCTAGGCTTCTCTGCAGACCCTGCAGCCTGTCTCTTGTTGGGTTCTCGTGTTTTAGCACTGGAGGTGGTAGAGTACCTGGTGCTTCCTTGCCCAATTCTTTCCGCTTTGGTTTTTAACCAAGAAAATGTTGCCTTTCGCTGCTTCTCTATGCCTGCGATGTGCCTCCTATTGCCGGTCGTGTGGCTCTTGGCCCAGGGGGCCTGTGAACCAGGCTGACGCCCAGCCTCCCTTGCTTGGCCTTGAGGGTCTCTCTTCCATTATCTAGCTTGAAAATATACCAGCCTGTTCCCCCCTTGTACCCTTTTTGCACTGCAACAACTTCCTTCGGCAACAGTATTCGCCCATTAGTATTCTTCCAGAGACGCAAAGGCAAATACTGGTCTTTCCTGGAGGCAGTGGCATCTGCAGGGAGTGCCAAAATCTATAAAGGAATGCATGTGTGTGTGTGTGCATCATTGTTTGAAGCCACAGCCTGTTTGTACAGGCAAAAACCCTCCTGTACATGTATAAAAACAATGGGGTGGGGTGGGAAGAGCTTTGTTTGCAAAGCAATGCCTCTTATCTTGCAGATTTTGACACCTTCCAGTACCTGATAGAAGGCATATCAGTGGGTATCTAACAGGAAGGCCCTTTCATTTCTCTCTCGTGTTTTTTTTTTCGGGGGGGGGGGGGGGGGGGGGGGGGGGGGGGGCGTGGCGTTGCAATTTCCAGCGCTGAATGGACACAACTGCATTTGTGGATTTTCTTTTTTCTTTTCTTGCAACCACATCTCACACAAAGCTCTTAGGCAACATACTGTATTGGCTGTATAAACCTTGTCTTTTTAACCCTCTTTTTCTTTCGTGCATTTAGTTTGCAAGAGCAAAATACTCAGAATATAATTCTTTTATTGGCCAAGTGTGATTGAACACGCAAGGAATTTGTCTTGGTGCAAATGCTCTCAAATAACATTAAATTAACAGAATCATTAAACAACCTTAGGCATGCCGCGCGATAATGAAATGCAGGCTTATGTTTAAAAATATTTGTTTAAAAAATAAAATAAAATAAAATAAAATAAAATAAAATAAAAACACGCCACCAAACGCTCAGCAAATCGCGCGTCCCCGGACCACCTGTTTCCCCTCCCCACCAGCGCATGCGCACCGGGCTCCCGAGTCGCCTGGGCTACTTTTTCCCTCTTCCCCCCTCCCCTCCCGCTTTCTTCTTCCCCAGAGCCCCGCCCTCTTCCTCGCATCCCAGCCCAGGGGCTGTCTACACCGGTGCCTGACTGAATGAGTCGGCTCCCTCCGCTCGTTTTCCGCCTTGTCTTTCCCCCCACTCCGGCGGAGCGATTTCCCTCCCCTTTTGATCAGCTCAGGAGTTCCCGGCAAGGGCGGCGAGGCCCCTCGGGCGGCGCGTAAAAAACAGGATTCAATCCGGCGCGGCTCGGGGCAGCCCACCTTTCCCCGTCGTTGGCTGTGGGAGGGAGGGAAAGGGTGGGGGGGGTCTTGGCCCGCTGGCAAGCGCGCGGCGTCTCCTTCACTTCGCCCTCCAGCGCGGCCTTCGAGTGGGAGCGGCAGCGGTGCGAGAGAGAGAGAGAGTGAGAGAGAGAAAGGCTCCCTCCTCGCCCCTTCCCTGCCCAGACAGGTAGGAGGCCGGCAAGGGTAGCCGGGCCTCGCCGTTGCCACGGCAACGGCGCGGGGAGGGTGGGGGCCCTTCTCGCGGGGCTCGTGGCATTTCGCGGCGCGGCGGTGACGACGGCGGCGGCTTTGCCCCCCCCCCCCAACCCCGAAGAAGACTCTCCGGCCCCTCCTGAAAACCAGCCCTCCGGAGTGGGCCAGGCCGACCCCCCCCCCTTCCCGGACTTCCACGCCCTGGGGTGGGTGGGCAGCCGGGGTGGCCCGGTCTCTGACCCCGCGGAGCAGGCCGCGCCTCACAAAGCCTCGGGGGCGGCGGCGGCGGGGGGGGGGGAGTGGAAGGAGAGACTCCGGGGAGACCCTCCGGGGAACGAACGGGCCTGGGGGTGGAGGGCAAAGCGAGGCGGTTCCCTGGGGCGTTGCCTGGCGGGGCTGCCTCGTGGCTGCCCTCGTGGGTGGCGGAAGGAAAGGGGGACGGGGGCTCCCGCCTCTATTTCGGGTTGGGGGGCGGCAGGCAGGATCTCGGGGGGGTTGGGATATTGGGAACCTCCACCTCCATTTCCCTGCCCGGCTTGCCTGGGCTTCTTTACGAAGCTCTTCATCATTACTATTAGTGTGCCTGATGTGGATATGTATCTATCTATACGTATATGTGTATATGTGTGTGTTGTGTATATGTATCTATATATATTATGATCTTATATAATTATATATATGTGTGTGTGTGTGTATTTTATATATATATATATAT
>NW_020769799.1:0-33017 GCF_900518735.1 Pseudonaja textilis | reverse complement strand
CATATATATATACACACACACACACACACATACACACACACACCTATATACCTAAGATATATATATATATATATACACATATACGTTTTCTTAAGTTTTCGCGGGTACTTACATGTATGGTATTCAGCTTTGCCTGATGGTGGCAGATGAGATTCTGCTGAAATGTTGCTACAACTTTAAAAGCACAACTACAATGGCGTGGGAAAATATCCGAACAAAGCTGAATACCATACATACCATACATGTAAGTACCCGCGAAAACTTAAGAAAACATATATGTATGTATGTATATATATATATGTGTGTGTGTGTGTGTGCGTGTGTGTGTGTGTGTATACACACACACACACACACACATATATATATATATATACACACACACATACATACATACATACATACATACATATATATATGTTTTCTTAAGTTTTCATGTACTTACATGTATGTTATTCAGCTTTGTTCGGGTATTTTCCCACGTCATTATAGTTGTGCTTTTAAAGTTGTAGCAATGTTTCAGCAGAATCTCATCTGCTATCATCAGGCTTGTGATGATGGCCTGATGATGGCAGATAAGATTCTGCCGAAACTTTGCTACAACTTTAAAAGCACAACTATAATGACACGGGAGAATACCTGAACAAAGCTGAATACCATGTATGTGTGTGTGTGTATAGTAACAGATAATTTTATACACGCACATAAATATATTGTAATATATAATTTATTTAGAAAATTTGACATTGCTACCCTGCTGGCGCATGGCTACTCAATGCAGCCTACAAAGATCTAAAAAACCCAACATGAAAGCAAAAGGAAAAACAAAGAATAAAAAAGGGGAAAAAAATAATAAAACCTCCATCCCTGATGACAATGCACATTTGTACTAACCATTTAATGAGGGACTCCATCCTGCTCCCTTATCAGTTATCTATTGGTTATTATCTGTTACGTTTGATACCGTGTTTCTCATATAATAAGGCCGGGTCTTATTTTTTTTTGAGCCCCGAAAAAATGGCTAGGTTGTCTTTTCGGGGGTGACTTAATTCCCGCCCCCGCTTGCATCTTCAGGCGGGTGGGCGGCGGCGGCTTGGATGTTGACCTCGGCATTGGTGGGGCACTGTGTATCGGGGTCAACACAGGCAGCACCATATCCAGGTGTGCAACAAGAGTACTTCCTAATGGCAAGCCCCCCCCCCCACCATTTCCTCCCCCATTTCGCATGTTTTAATATAGGCCTTAATTTGGGGGGAGGGGCTTAATTTCATTTCATGCCTATAAAACATGCTGGGACTTCCTATTGGGGGAGGCCGTATTGTTGGAGAAACAGGGTATATTATTTTAAGGGTTGCCAGCCAAGAAGTTGGGGGGTGTCTCCCTGTCCCCTTTTTTGTGGCTCATTTCGGCCTGGGAGGAGCTGAGTCCCCCCCCCCTCCATTTTCCACCAGGTGGGCATTGGCCAGGGAGGAGGGTGGAATGGGAAGCTGCCTGCAAGATGGCTATGGGGAGGGCTCTGCCCCATGCCCTTTAACCTGCCGCTAAGGCAGCCCAGCGCTTGGATTGATTGATTGAGATATATGTGTATGTATATATACACGTGTATATGATTGAGGTGTGTGTGAGAGAGAGACAAAATATAAGAAAGGTAGTCCTCGACTTGTGACTGTAGTTGAGCCCAGGATTTCTGTGGCTAGGCGAGACATTTCTTAAGTGAAATTTACCGCCTTTCTTTGTGGCTAAGCGAATCATTGCAGTTGAGAAGCTTAGTAACGCAGTTGGTAAGTGAATCTGGCTTCCCTCCAAAAGGCGCAAAAGGGGATCCCATGACCTTGGGACACGGCAAGGGTCATAAAGTAACCAATTGCCAAGCGCCTGAATTTTGATCACGTGGCCATCGGGATGCCACAAAAGCAGGCGTGAAAAATGGTCATAAGTCACTTTTTTCAGTGCTGTTGGAACTTTGAACAGCCACTAAGTGAACTGTGGTAAGTCAAGGACTACCTGGATATACATGAAGCTAAGACAGCCTCTTTGTTTCTGCACAGGGCTGAGGCAGGTTCCCAGACAAAAGGGTGCTTAGTTTATAAAGAGTTACACAAATATTAAAAAATTGTGACAATGAATTTTTTTTTAAGCAATGCAACTGTTGAAATGATCTGTTAAGAGTCACTAACCTTAACTTTGATGTAATCTTCCCCCTTCCCCATTTTGTAGATACTGTAAATTGGACTAAATAGCTATGAATTATAATCCACCATGTCAGCGCCCACCAAGACGTAAGTAGGGAAAGACTTATTGGAAGGATCTTGAAGTAACCATTTTAACTATTTTATAAGCTATACTGAGGTTTGGAGGGAAGGCTAACTGATATCTAATAGAGGGATAATTCTTAGTTTAATTTAGTTATTCAAAACAAATCTAGACCCATCTTAACTGAGTACTTAAAGGAATTTCCTGTAATGTCTGTTCCTCAATATGATCTATCTTATTTAAAGTTGTAGATACTTGCAAACTTTTCTAACAGTTCTTTATGAGCACTTTATGATGAGGTGAAGCTTCAGGGAAAGGTGGAACATAATTATGCAATTTAACTAATTTAAGTTTTAATTACATTTCCTAGCCTTTGGTCTCAGATTTGAGGTTTCTGAATTGATTTTCTCTTAATTTGCTGGTTCTAGAAGTAATACCTACTCAAAATAGGGAAGTACAGCTGCTTCTCTAATTCCTTTGTAATTATTTAATTGGGCAGATTGTGCTTTTTGCTTGTAACTATCCATTTTTATAAACCAGTGAATAATTCTGAAACTGGAAACAGTTCAGAATGGTGATAGAAAGGCAAAGAGAAAGAAAGTGCCTTTTCATTTGTGACTGGAAGGTGCTGCTCAGGAGTTACTCTTAAGGTTATTGAACCCATTATTTAGCCTCTCTTATCTCCTAAGAATAAAAGTAATAAAATGAAAATGCATTCCATTTAAATGTGGAAATAGAACCAATATTTTTATAGTACTTGCTAGAAAATATAAATACTGCTAGGTGGATATATAGGTTGAAGTTTTAATGTCACAAATAATTTTTTTGTGGGGCTATATGTTGGTTTAGAAAAAGTTAAAAAGTGGTTTGGAGAATGCAGGAACATAAATATTATACCTGTCTGTCATTCATTAAAACGTGTGGGTTTTTTGGGATTGCATGGCTGCTTTCCACAATTATATCATTCTTGAAGAAGATATGGCTACTTTAAAAGTTGTGGGCAGGCGCTATATTCCCAGTCCAGTGTGTTCCAAAGCACTTTTGCAATTGAAACTGAAAGTCTTTTAATTCTAGTTGGTTTTAGGTCCTTGGAACTGGAGGACATTTCTTTTAAAACTATTTTATGTCCTTGGAGTTTGGAGGATGATGTTCTAAACTTGTATCAGTGGCATCCTTGATGCTCTCTCGCCATAGTTGATTGCTTAAGCGTTTCATTACCCAAGTAGGGAACATCATCAGTGCTAGCTCTCACTGATGACGTTACCTAGTTGGGTGATGAAATGCCCCAAGAAATCAACCAAGCTGAGAGAACATTAAAGACCTCAAAGTTCAACCCTGAGCTACAGATATTTTCTTCTATTTTGAATTGTGCATCAGTCAAAACAATAATTAAACTTTAAAAAACTCCTTGTGGAATGGAAAATTTGCTGATTTGTGTGTAATCTTATTCGTTGCTCAGTAGAAAATGATTGGTTTGATTTTAAGTTATTGTGCTTAAAAATAAATGATGTGTATAAAATCAAGTGGGGAAGTAATGTTTTAATATCTGCATCTTAGGATTTGAAGAACAGATGTGTACTTAAAATATGCACATCCTAAATATAACATTGGACTTGTGTTGCGAGTTTGATAACATTGCAGCTAATTTCTTGGTCCGTGATTTGAATGTTGTTTATTGCTTCTCTGTATAGTTCAGATTCATGAGTGAATAAGCAGATTACTGACTATACAAACTTTATAAGTCAAGAGGATATTGGATTTCACTGGCATGTGGATAAATCTGCATTTGTTAGCAAGAACTAGAAAAAGCTTCAGCCAACTAAACATGCAAGTTGAAAAAAATGCCCAAACATGTTGGTCTGGAAAAGTATGGCTCGATTATCCAGGATGTGGGTCTGAACATCTTAATTTGTAGTTCCTAGTAGTGAAAAATAGAGGATGCTGGATTATTAACAAGGCCGTTTTGCTGCATCTGAAACCAATTTTCTTCTTAAAAATATGTAGACTAATGTTTGTGAATTGGCATACAAGTAATTGTCCTGCCCATTCTCTCTCTCTCTCTCTCTCTCTCTTTTTTTTTTTTTGCAGTACTAACCTATTCATTTCTTTGTTTCCATAGCGCCAATGGCTATTCCACCAGCCTATGCGGACCTTGGCAAGTCTGCTCGGGACATCTTCAACAAAGGATTCGGTATGCATATTTGTTTATGAAAAATATTTGAATAGAGAATTGTCTTGGCCATAACATAGTATTGTTTTTATGCTGTTGTTGCCAGTAAACCTTAATCCATATTACTCGGTTCTTTTTTTTCCTGTAGTTACTAGTGATTTTTCATAACTGATGTGCTCCAGATGTTTTGGATAAAGATGGTTTTTTTTGCCTTTTTACTTCAAAATAAGATTTGCCATTCCTAGAATAGTAAAGTTCTATGCAGGATCGGAAGAAAATAGAAATTATTTTGATTGTCATAGTCAACCAATGGAGATGTAGTAAACCCAATATCGTAGCGATTTAGTGTTCTGAAAAAAACTGTACCAGCCTGACAATTTTATTGAAGTGATTTGTAGAGTTTTGCCATGGTCCAGGGAAAAACGACATATTGGAGTTTTATGGTACATTCCTTCCTGAAAAGATTTTGCATACACCAGCAATTATTAGTGCTTTAGAGTTTCACACATAGCTGATGTCGGGAACCCAAAGGCCCAGACTATCAGTAACTCCTAGAGCCTGCTTGGATCCCTTTTACTAGAAATAGATATCATGGGTCCTCCCTGCTTGAAGGCATAAACAGATAAAAATGAATGTAAACACTGCAATGGGCTAGCATTTTGAAGTTAATAAAATAAAAAGTTATCCAAAGAGTGTCCAAACTCAGGAAATATATCTATATCTATCTATCTAATCTATCATCTATCTATCTATCTATCTATCTATCTATCTAATCTATCTAATCTATCTATCTATCTATCTTATCTATCTATCATCTATGTCAACCCACTGTGGCCACCAGCTTCCTCAAAATATTAAGTATAGCCTTTGGCCACTAATAGGTTGCCTCTTCCCCCTGAAAAAGGATACAGGTTATTTGTGTAGCACAGAGTTCCCCAACCTTCCCAGCCTTGCAGTCTGGTGGGAGTGGGGTGGGGTGTAGGGGATTGTTCCACGCGAGGGATGCAAGCACACGTGCAGCTCCATTTGCACGAGCAGCGTGCACACGCGCCTGTCACTCCCACACATGGAGCATGCAAGCACGCACACTCACCCACTGTTTCCACGGCTTGGTTGCAAACCACTCACGGCCCACTCGTGGGCGGCAGCCCAGAGGCTGGGAGCTCCTGGTGCAGCAGAGTGATAGTTCTGGGCCCAAATTAGATGCCTTTTGTGTTGACTGGAGGAGGAGAGGGGTGGTGAGAGCCTGTACTACGAAAAGGAAGTAGTCAAAGTGGCATCAGGTTTTCTTGGCACTTGTAATGTGTGAGGAAGATGCCAGTTATCTGATTACAGGAAAGAATAGCGTTTGAGATCTGAATCCTGTTTGACAGAAGATCGAACTTGAATTTTTCAGTTCATTGCACTCTACAGCCGCTTTCTGTCACACTGACTTACAAATAAGAAGTCAACCTGATTTATTTGCCTGAATATGACGTAAGTAATACACAGAGAGTGGGAAACTGATCTGTTTCTCTTACAAATTTGGTATTGAGATTCTTACTGTTTAAAGATCTCTGTGAACTACAGGTTTAGCCTGACAGGAGAGAGGAAGATTAAGAAATCTCTAAATCTCCACTGAGCCCTAGAGGAACTTTTTTGTGGGGTAGAGCTTATATACATCTGTTGTCAAATGGAAGTGTTTTTAAAGAGGCAATACGGAGACAGTTTTCTTCACTGTGCCATTAAAAGCATTTGCACCTGCATGTTAGCAGGCCTATACAGGGTAGCTGTCAGCAGGTAGGGAAAAATTAAGTGATCTAATTCCCATGAAAACTTTCCTCAGTGTTTGCCAGGATCCCGACTTCATCTGTTTTGCTTTAAAATTAATTTAAAATATATAAATGGAAAGGTGCATGGTGCCAATATACAGTATACGTTATATACATACATTGTGGAGGCATGCTTAAAATGTATATAATTGTGGGTGTGCTACCTAATTTTAAAAAAGACAACTTTAAGCTATAATAATAGGGAGTGTATTATAGTGCATCAAGTTCCTTGTAAATTAGTTTGTGCCTAACCACAACTTCTGCAGCCATTTTACAAGTGTCAATGATAACACTCAAAACTCTAGATGTGTCTGCTGGTTCAAAATGAAATAGCAGTTAAATGCTTATTCCCTCAAGCTGCATTGAAAGGAGTTTTGGAGTTGAAAAGAAAATAGGATATCGAGTATCTTAAATCTTCTGTTTTGTCTGTTGGTTAGAATGTGTGTGCTTGTGTTTCTGTGTACAGTTCTAAAGTCAGAGGTTCATTACAATGGCACTATTTTGAAACTTAATACTTGGCTATGGTATTAATTATTTGAAAGATGGTGTATTAACTTCAGTTTTATTTTGTCAAGGTTTTGGCCTGGTGAAATTGGATGTGAAAACTAAATCCACAAGTGGAGTGGTAAGTACTTAAGTGTAATAGTAATAATGGCTAGACTGTAAGCCAATTTATCTTTTATGTTGAAAGGGGATACTTGAACCCTAGGCAGAAGTATTTAAACAGGAGAAGCAGTTTTCAAGAAACCTCTAGGAATACAAGTGACTAACCATGGTTCCCAAGGGTATTCTGTTGCTTCCCCCCCAAAAATTTTTCCTTTAGAGTGAGACAGTCCAGGTAGATGGAAGTGAAAGAGAAAGATAATGATACTTGATACTTGTCATGTCAGAAAGTGTGCTCTGGGTCCATTTCTTTTCCTCCTTTGTGGATCTCATCTCATTCTTTCCTGGTCGGCACTAATCTTAGTTGAACATTGTCCTAATAGGGAAAATTAAAGCAAGTCAGAAATTGAAATAACATTCACAAATCTGGAGGATGAGCTGTATTGTTGGATTGCAGTTAGAGCAATCCAGTAATAGATTATGGAACATTTTTCGTACTTTCCAATTAATGGTTGGGAGAGAATCTTAATTTAAGCCAGGATGTTTATTGTTACTGAGTTTTTACTATTATAAATCTTAACTTGGGCCCCATGTAATTGAGCTTCTGTACAATGATTATACTTTTTATAAGAATGAGCTTTCACAAGCTTCAGGCCTGCATGCTGCCTATGTCCTCAGAAACTTCTGATATTTGTCCACGGTTCTGTTGGAAGAAATAAATTGCATTGTATTACATATACATACCGGAAATTACCATTGTTTGAAAAAGTAGGAAAAAATATATCACATTTTATTTCAAACATAAACCAGAGAGTACCATTGCTTAAAAATGTAGCAGGGAGGTATGATCCTGAGGATTTTACTTAGCTCATTCTTGGCCTGCTAAACTCTGGTTTAGAGTAATGACTCCTTGGTCCCATCCTGGCTATTTTCCGCTCTGCATTTGACAGGAGTATTTGAGATTTTTATAGAGTGCACCGGTGACCTTTTAACATAAATGAGTATAGAGTACCCGAATCTTCCAAATAGGTTACTATAAATTGGAATAAAAGATGCTGAAATAAAATGAAATTGAATCGAACTATTGGTAAAATATGTCTCCTTTTTCCTTTATGTCTCTTGCTTTGCTAGGAATTTGCAACAGCTGGTTCATCAAACACAGATACAGGGAAAGTGAATGGAAGCTTGGAGACCAAATACAAGTGGGCTGAATATGGTGTGACTTTCACAGAAAAATGGAACACAGACAATACTCTGGGAACAGAAATGGCAATCGAAGACCAGGTAAGTTGTGTTTAAAGATTTCAGGAGAAATTACAGAGAAAATGCAGGTAGTTCCTAGCTAACTTTTTCTCTCTCCTAAACTAGATTGCCAAAGGTTTGAAGTTAACATTTGATACAACTTTCTCGCCAAACACTGGGTGAGTGTTCTCTGTTTATCTTGTCTTGACACATTTCAGGTAGGAGACTCCAATGTGAGAAAAGAATTGAAATTTGAAAAGGATGCTAGTGGCTTCTTATTTATGATGTTCGCACAATGTATGGCTATTTGGCTTAGCGCCTGTTTTCTGAGGAAGAAACAGAATTTATGTCAAAACTAGTTGATGCAAGACAGTGGTGCTTTATAAATCATGCATAATTGACATTGTTAACTCATGAAAATTTCTACTTCCAGTTGAAATATCCAGTTTCCTTTCTCTAAAAGTTTGGGGTCCCCAAATTTGGCAACGTTTAAGACTTGTGGACTTCAAGACTTGTGGACTTTAAGACTTGTGGAAGTCCACAAGTCTTAAAGTTGCCAAGTTTGGAGATCTCCGCTCTAAAAGGATATATGTAGTGGTGCATTTTCTTGGCTTAAAAGAAAAGGGAAAGAAGCCTGTCTGAACTGCTTTGATTTCTACATTTTGGGTTGATATGAAGGATCACTTCTTATATTCACATTTTGTGTTTTGCTTTTAGTACTGCCTGGCTTATGAAGAGAGAAAAATGGTGCATATTTATTTTTATATTATATAAACGATGTGCAATTTTGTCTAGTTTGTTCGTAGAATCACTGGATTGACCCAGCTTGATCAATTGCTTGTGACAACTGGATGGAGCTCTCTTCAGTTTTAATTTCTTCCTGTGGACATAGCAAGGTTTTGGCACTGAGTAAACATTTTTTCCTCCTCCTTGTCCCTTAAGGACATTGACGCCATTGCTTTTTTTGATGTCAGTTCTGCCTTATTTGTCCACAATTCAGAAGAGCTCTAACTGGCCTTTTCTTATTTCTCTGCTAAAGATGAGAAGTGGATTTTGTGCATGAGACGGGAAAATAAATCTTACTGTAGAATTTGTCTTTGCAGAAAGAAAAGTGGCAAAATCAAATCTGCTTATAAGCGTGAATGCATAAACCTTGGGTGTGACGTTGACTTCGATTTTGCTGGACCGGCCATCCATGGTTCCGTTGTCTTGGGTTACGAGGGCTGGCTCGCTGGTTACCAGATGACTTTTGATAGTGCCAAATCCAAGTTGACAAGAAATAACTTCTCTGTGGGTTACAAGACCGGAGACTTCCAATTGCATACCAATGTGTAAGTTTAAACCATATAGCTATTCACAAAGATAGCCAGAAAATTAAACCTCTCTCTCTTGGGGAAGTAAAGTCAGTTTGCTGGAGCTGATGTCCTTGAATATTGTGTGGGGACTAATTGCTGAATACTTAATTATTAGAAAGGGTGATCAGCAGTACAATTAGTAAATTAAAGTGAATTAAGTCACATGTTCTGTTCTCGTGTTAGCCAGAAATATACAGAAGCTGGTTTCAGTCAGAGGAGCTAAATAAAGCGTGAGAAATCCTGATGTGTGATTTGTTTTTGCAAGGGATCTTTAACTTTTAACCTCAAACTGAAGCTTTATTATGGAACAGTCTGGATTTTTAAAAGAGAAGTGACACACATTTTTAAGAAATTGGAATATGAATTGTAGTTGGAGCTTTAACTCTATTAAGGTAGCAAACTCCCCTTTTTCCATGTCGTAGTAAACAAACCTTGAAATAAACTAAAATGGTTATTTTGCTTTTATGAGTGTGAGGGCCTAAAGGAAGTAAGCAAGAAGTAAGTATATTGCAACATATCCTTATGATGCTAGAATTCTTCATATTTTTATGAAAATAAAATGGACCCAATTTTATAAGTTTGTTCATTTGATAGATACATTTATACACTGCATAGAAACCCCTGTTTCTATGAATAGTTGAAGCCTTTATATTTGGGCAAGTAAACATGGACACTGCAACTTCAGTTACTTTGATAGAGCAAAGTGTTCCTCTAGAAAATAAGGGTATTTTACCTTAAAAAAAGGCTGACTTAACAGGTTGACTCATAACCTCCTGTACAAGGAAGGTATTGTTACAATTTCTATATCTCTTTGGGCTCGACTACCAATGATTATGCATTTTATGGATTTGTACATATTTGGACAAGTCTATGGACATAGTCATGAGATATTTGTAGAGCTCTTTCCTCTCTGTCCTTCAAAAAGACTCTTCTTTTTCCTGTTTTACATATGTGTAGACTATAGAAAATACTTCTATCCTGTTTGCATTTGTTTCTGTGGGCACAGTTATTTTGCTGCTTTCAGTTTTTCTGATAAAACCTGGCAAATCTATTTGACACAAATCTGTGTAGACTTTTTGGGAAACTAGCATTACTGCACTAATATTCCAAAACAGTCTTTATAAAATGTGCTTAGGAAAGATTTTGCCAATATTTTTTTTTTTAAGCTGACATGTTATAGTGGGGGAAATTGTGGTAAATTGCAGGAACTCTTTCATTTGAATTTGTTTTGTTTAATCCTGTATCTTTTTGTGGCCAACATATTTTTCAGCAATGATGGGTCAGAATTTGGTGGCTCCATTTATCAGAAGGTCAGTGAGAACCTTGAAACCGCCATAAATCTTAACTGGGTATCTGGCACCAATAGCACTCGTTTTGGAATTGCAGCAAAATACCAGCTGGATCCCACTGCATCCATTTCTGTAAGTAAACACATTACAGTCCCAGTGCTAAATTCCTCTTTAAAGGAATCCCTCATGTCAACCCTGACCTACAAATGTTCCCCTTTATTGACTCCTCTTTAATTCACACTGAAAAGATCCCAGTCTGATGTGAAGCAGCCAGTACGCCTTTCTCATCCAAGGTTTGTGCTTGATTTTGTGTAATTCCCAAGCTTGCTTTATAAGTTTTAGAAACTTGAATATAAAGTCTTAAGAGGCCAATCTGTCTGCTCTGGGTGATTTGGGATTATTTTGTAAAACAAAGTTCCTTGTTTCATTCCCTTATCCCTGCTGCGAACCCGCTGAGTAACATTTGTCATGTGGAAATAACATGAATTTATCTAAAATTATAATAAGCAATGTTCAATGTTCACATGAATGTTCAAGGCACTTGGGCAGCTTTCTAACATTTGGTAAATCTCAGTCACCAATAAAAGTGGCATCTAAAAGTTAAGCGGGGCCCTTGGTGCTGAGTTTGGTTATGTGTTTCATGCCTATAGTAGCTAACATCAGGGTTATTAGTGAGTGTGGGGTTTGCTCCTTGTTCATATACAATAGCTTGGATCCTGTCAGTGAGTGCTGATGATTGTGGCATTTTCTGCTTGATTGTCTGGCATAAATCCCTATTTATGTGATTGTAGGCTGCTGGAAAGGATGTGTTCTGATGGCTTTTTGTTCTTAGCTTTTTATTTGTGTTTTTTTTATGTTGTATATATACATGGTTTATCTCTATGTATCGTATTAATGCCTGATTAAATTAATGGTTAAAGTATCAGGTGTTTGGCAGCATTGAATTGACATTTCCTGAAATGTGGACTCGCTTTATGCCATTATCCTTTGAGTTTATATAAATTAAACATACCTGATTGCCATTGTAAATTCAAGAGTAAGAAACCATGTGACACTTTTCTATCCAAGCAATAGAAAAGCGCCTTTTTTACGTCTGCATTTCCCAATTGCTTTGCCAATAATTTTCTCCTGTTTCACATAGGAGTCAGGCATTTGGGGGCAGCCATGATTAGCCATCAAAAACCTATGGCTTGCTTATCCTGACTCTGTGAAGCATTGTAAAACTGCAGCTTGTCACTGTTTCCAAACCAGATCTTGGCTGTCTGCTCAGTATCTGAAATTAGAGAAGAGTATTCAACTTAGGTAGCCGGGCTGGTAGGAATCTGCCCTGGGTAAGTGCTGTTCAGTCATCTGTTGAGCACTTAACTCGAGGCGAATACCATTCCCCTTTCCCTTTACAGAGAAGGAGGGACGCCGGTTTTTCTGGCAGTCCATGGTATCTGCTTTTCTCTTATGACTTGGAGCCCAAAAGAAGAAGCAGAGGTGGTTGTACGTACAGCTAAATCAGAGCTAAGATTGTGGCCAGGAGAGGATCTGGGATTTACAGTTTCCGTCTGCAGTTCAGGTGTTGGGACGAATGTCAAGGTCACTTTATACACGACAGAGTAAGGGTGTCAAACTCAAGGCCCGGGCGCTGGATCTGGCCAGCGGAGTGCTTAGATCAGGCCCGTGGGGCTGCCCTGGAAACAGCAAAAATCCAGCCCGTGGCGCCTCTGCCAGAGAAAACGGAGCTTGGGAGGGCTGGATGTGGCTCTCCGAAGCTCCGTTTTCACTGGCAGAGGGTTGCAGGAGGTCATCGCAGCTGGAAACAGAGCTTGGGACCCGTTTTCTCTGGCAGAGCATTCGGGCCACCAGAGGCACCCCCAACACGGGGGACGTTGAGCTGGCCACACCCACCCTGGCCATGCCCACTGGGCCCCCCAAGGCCCCCTGATGCAGCCCTCAGTGAAATGGAGTTTTGACACCCCTGCTATAGAGTTTGGCTGTCTTGCTCCATTGGCTCAGGTTACATACAGACAAGGTTGGAGAGTTTTTTTTCCTGAATTTAGAACAACATCCCTTGAACTTTTCTTGTGACAAATGGGGTTATTTCCATCTACATTGTTTCAAAGAGCCATTGTGTGATTGGCTGCTTCTTCCTTTTAATTTGTGTGCTGTTAAACAGCAAACATAAACCACAGCCCCTCCTGCCATTAGCAGCTTAAGGAAAGGTAGAGTTAAGGACACAAGCAGAGGTTTGAACTCTACAAGAAAAGTTATGCTGTGTGTTGAAGTGGAACCACCTGCTCCTATTTTGTGCTTGGTTCAGCTCTCTTTCTCTGCAGGTATATGTTGCAGAAGAGGTGTTTGTTGCTTACATTAGTTTGCTTGGCGTATTCTGAGACTTTATAATTAAAAAACTGTGGCTAATTTTTAGATTGTATCATTTGCAGTGGAGTAACAGCTGCGTAAAATAAGAGTTTGAGGGATGGAATAGTTTTGCCCGTTTGGAGCAAAATATCATAAAAAACTTCCTGTTTTGGGAAATTTGCTTTGGAAAACTATTAAACCATTCCCATAACCACAGGATAAGCATGGGCCAGAGGAAAAGCAGAAATTTCCACCCTGGGAATTCTATCCTGGAAACTTTGAGTGTTTGTGGCTTGCTGGTCAGCCTGCTTGAGGACTTTTCATGAGTGTCTTTGGTGACTTAACTTACTATAAATAAGGGAAGGCTCATGCTTCAACCCAGTAGGAACTGTCCCATTTATAAAGACACCCTGAGTCATGCCACTCCCCTGAAGAACAAAGATATCCATAGAAATGAATGGGAACCTGAGAATATACATCCTAGAATAGGTTTTGGCTCAATCTAGATTATATTATTAACTAAGCCCAAGAATAACACTGGCTGGAATTGATACCGAATGGTATTTAACTGGCTCAAAGTTTATGAGATGTAAATACCCAGATCTTCATTCATGTATATCTAAAACAAGCAAATATGGGTGAAGTTATATGTGTGTCTTGCAGATATGGTAAATTTCAATCTTTGTACTGGGTTCTGTAGGTTACTTTACGCATGAGAGAATTGAAAGAAGGATGTTACTTTGCTTGTCATTTGTTTTGCAGACAAAAGTGAACAACTCTAGTCTAATTGGAATTGGCTACACCCAGTCCCTGAGGCCAGGTAAATATTTGCTAAAATATGAGACTTGCACTTTTCACTGTGACGGTTTTAATTTCTGTGTTTGAGAAGCTCTGACAAACTGGATGTAGATGTTAACCAAACTTGAGGCGAAATAGATGTTAACTTACAAATAGGTTTAATATATTTCTTGTATATAAAGACAACAAATACCCATCTATCTGTTTGAAGGGTCTCCTTGTATTTGTATTTTATTACCAGAAAATGTGCAATCGTTGTGTGAAGACACAGCTGAGTGGGTATTTGTTCTTCTACTAGGACTTTTTTGCTTTCTATTATATATGTCCTTATATGTTTATACCTAAAACAGTTAAGAAAAATGGTCGTATATTGCTACCCAGGTTTTGCTATCTGAGTTGATTACCAGAAATTGTGCAGCAGAAAATTATTTACAGCTCTAGTTTGTTATATCTCTGTGCAAGTTGCCCTGCAGGAGATCCCACAGTTGTAAAGGCAGGAATGCCCTTCCTCTGTTAGAGAATCTTGCTTTTTGTAGAAAACAAAATCTTTTGCTCAATGCTTTGTTTCCTCTTGACTTGAGGCGAGGGGGGATCTGCTTTGTGCCAGGCCCCAGAGCACCAAAAACGGGGTAAATATTGGCAAGAGTATTTATGTCTGTGAAAGAGGCCAAAGAAAACATTGCAAACATTTCTGCCTTTTCAAGAATTCATATTTCGTATTCTCATTTCTAAGCAGCTCACCCTCCCTCATAGAGATCAATTAAATACCATTGCTTCAGAGTTTTTCCAAATTTCTACATTTCTAACAAATGATCCATAAAACATTTAGACTTTGAAGTGCTCCAATTCATGCTCAGAAATTTGTAAAACAACTGTATAGAGCCCATTGTTTTTGGCCCCTTCTCCTCTTCCTCCCTCTTTTTTTTGGGGGGGGTGGGGTAGGGGTTGTATGGTTTATAGAAGCCAGCACTAAATTTCCTAAATATTTTGGTCACACAGTCCGGATACCTCCTTCAACGAATGGAGGTCATAATTCTTTGGGGTAAGCTGCCAGGTTTCTCAGTAGCATGTTGTAAATAAATACGTTGGCAAGAGAATATCTTATTGATAACTGAAGAGCTGGCATTCTTTCAAACTGTCCCTTTGTATCCTCAAAGCGATGCTAAGTTTTTTGTTTTTCCTCTCTCTCTCTCTCGGGACGCCCCTTGAATGAATGACAGGAGCTTCCAGGTTGATGCAAGGCATGGAAAAAAGGAGAAGAGCCAAGAGAGGGGAGGCTATAGAAAAGAGGGAAGGGGAGGGAGTAGACTCGACAGGTTTGGGCAACGGTAAACGTGATGGAACCTGCTTCTCATTGTGCTTCCTCTGCAGGTGTGAAGCTCACGCTGTCTGCCCTGGTGGATGGAAAGAACATCAATGCCGGCGGACACAAACTTGGTCTTGGTCTGGAATTGGAGGCTTAAAGGCGTGAAGGAAACTGCTGCAGAAAGTGGGATAGCGGAAGAATATGGCCTTAAAAATGTAATTCCAGTATGACTTGGAGGGGTTTTTTTCCCTCCTCAAGTGGGATGCCCTAGAACAAGAGCTGTATTAAGAATATTTAGGCAGTTCCTTGTTAGCTGGTTTTTAGTTAAATTGGTTCTCTATCTAGTTCTCAATTCTGCATTAGTGCAGTAACTACATAATACATTATTTAAATGTATTTAACTGTTGGATGCGGTACCCACAAATAATGAAATAGACTTTATGAAACCTGTACACATGTGTGCATGTTATGTTTCTTTTAACACATGGTAGCCCATTGAAATAACAAAATGGATCAATGGATGTTCTGAAAAGCGAGGCCAGCAATTTTGTTTAAAATCACCTTAAATTAGAATGACTTTTGGTATCCCAAGGCAATTCAGAATTATGAATAAACAAATACACACACATGCTCCTGCCTCCAGATATGTTAAGTTATTGAAATGTAAAGCTGAACACCCCCCCTCCCCCCTTGTAAGATTTACTTGCAAAGCTGCCTGTTATTCTCAGCACACCTTAGCTTTTCAGTATTCAGATATTTCTGTTAAGAAGTGCCGTTTGCTTAAGTTGTTCACACTCACTCTGGGGACTGTCTTGTTTGGGCGTTGACAACGCTACTGTAGGCTTTCGAAGCAGGTGGTCTTGGATGTAGATTAGGTGTGCACAAGAATTCAACAGAGTTCATGTACGCAACAAGGGATGGTAAAGTTCACTCTGCTGAAGGTAGTATTTTTTTAAATAACCATAAAATAACTTATTTCTGCGTGGTGGCTAGAGGTTCACATGAATTATCTAACTTGATAGCCCGTGAGACTTCCCAACTGCGTATTAAAGCCATGAAGCCAAGCGTGACTTTTAAGCAATGAGTTTGTGGCAAGGGGAAGATCTGATAGGTTGGTTGTTCTTTTAGCCGTTGCATTAACCCACGGCTACAGACTGTGAACTCCATCCCTGAATTGATCATGGGTATGAATGACTTACCTTGTCCAGAAGTGACCAGGTCTTTTCAAGCCTTGATGACTAGTGGTTTTTTTCCCCCCCTCTAATTGTGGACAGCTGTAGCTCAGTACTAAGTACTGATCTAATGTGAGTTTATCTCCCAAATTTTTATTAACCAGGGTTGAAACCAGGAACAAACCAAATTAGGTCGCTATTTAGCTCTGAGCTAAATAATTGATAATAATTTATAATTTATAATAATAAATAATTTAGATCCTTCGACTCAATGATGGGAGTTCTGTTCACTGTTACCTGAATTTTTGTCTTCTTAGTCCATTGCTGTGTTTTAAATTAACCTCTCAGGCTTAATTGCGCTTTAAAGTGGCTCTCTTTATACTAAAGTCCTCTGCCATGTGAGGGAAAATTCCCAATTCTTTTGCTTTCATCACAATCTTCTTCCCAGGTTTTGTCTGTGTATTTGCCTGAATGGGGAGAAATGAGAGTATATGTGTATATGTTCACTGTCCTACTACTGCTTCACTACTACTGACAAGTCGCTAAGCATTATCCCGTTATTGTTGGAATGTGAGCTGGGGAGCCGAGAATAGCTGGTTAGAATTGTCATCCATGGTCGAGTCAAGCTTTGAACTAGGAACCTCTTTATTGGAGCTTGGAAATATATAGCGATTTAAAACGAAGCTTTGTTTCCATGTTTGTTTCTAATGTCAAGGCTTAAAAAGGGGGGGATTTCAATTTACGAGCTTTCCCATAGCTGTGCTTGTTTTTCTGATGTCCACATTGACACATGCAAAGTTGTGGTTTAACAGGCTATAACACCCTTGCTCAAACCACCTAAGGGACAAACCCACTCAAGGATGGGTTTGCACGTCACATGAAGTAAAAGCAAATAAATGGCAGTTTAGTAACTGTGTGAAAAATTGCTTTTTTTAAACCAGACAGCTTTCTTTTAAACCAGAAAGTCAGCTTCCCAATTGCCGTAGGACATAAGACAATTTGCCCCAGGTCCGCTGCAAAAGGGCTATTTCAGCTTGCTCAGAAATTGCATCAAGAAGGAAACTGTAAAAAATAATAATTCATAGTTGAAATGTTTCTAATGAGAAAACTTGATTTCATGTCTCTCTCTCTGGTTTACAAATGGGCATGAAACTAGACACACACACCCCGCAAAGTGAGTTGAGGGGAGAAGGCCTTTGGGGAGAAAGTCCTTAGGGAACAAACTTTGATCTGGGACCAGAGGGAGGTGTAAGTAACAAAACCTGCATTGCGGTTTAGCCCTGTCTCTAAATCCATTGGCGTGCACTGCCACAATGCAAGGAAGCCAGGGTGGAGCTTATATGTAGTGACATGCTGCACATTTCATTTTGGGCCCTTGTTGCCAAAAAACCCTCTGCCTGAGTTGTGGTACTGTCTAGTTTTATTGAATTAGTCTTCCAGGGTTTCCAGCTGGCATTGATTAGGATGGCTAGGCAATTCTGATCAACGCAGCTAGAGTCAATGAAAAACACACTGAATGAAAAATTGCTGGTGACCTTCTACCACTGCACCATAGAGAGTATCTTAACTTCCTGCACTTGTGTATGGTTTGCCAATTGAACAGGGGCAGATAGGACAGCACTCCAGAGGGTTAACCTCATTGCCCAGAGGATCATGGGTTGCCCTATCCTCTCTTTGGAAGAGCTTTATAGCTCCCGCTGCCCTAAGAAAGTGCAAAACAACATGCTCTGCCTTTCAAAATGGCTGTGCATGCAAAGCCGGTTGTTTCTGAACTGCTGTTCCATTGTATCATGTCATTCTGAGGTCCTCAAAGAGTGCACAAGGGCTCCTGGTGCCTATGGACGTGTATCTTTATGCCCACTGACACCCAGGTTTAATGAACATTTTTTTTTTAAAAAAATGTAAATTCCGTACATCTATGGAGATTCTCAGTCACGCAGGTCGTGGTTGGTCCCAAAGGTGGTTTCCTTTCAGCTGAACTTTCTGTTTTTTTCTTTGAAGACATTTTGCTTCTCATCCAAGATAATTTTATTAGGTTACAACTAGGTGAACCCAAATGACAGGGAAGGTTTTTGGAAATTGACTCGTGAGAAAACTGCGTAAAAGGGCAGATCTTATAGTTCTTTCCCTCAACACCCTCCACTCTTGGTGTGCTCACCCCAAGTGCTGGGATTGTTAGCAAGAAGCGAATTGATATTGGTGTTTTCGTTCATCGGAGAGAAAGGGATTGCAAGAGAGCATGCACACACACACACAATGGGATACGCATAAGAGAGCAGCGTTTTCCGTGCTGGCCGTTTGCCTCGCGTGCTACTTAGGAAGCAAAAAAGCTGAACTGATTAGGATCTAAATTGATGTAAGGCACCAGCTTAGAGCTGGCAGGGAACTAATCAACTAATTAAGGTCAGTGAGCTGAGCTCGTTAACTTTCATTGAATACATTTTAGGGATTTACTGCTCGGTACGGACAAGTACCTCAAGAAGAAATGGCTTAGCAATCTGCTGCTGCGGGGGGGGGGGGGGGACTGGTCAGGCACAGGTCAACATGTACTGGCCGACTCATAGTGAACACACGATTGAGATGCTGCAAAGGTCACACGTGTGACCGTTGCTGCAAAATTCCATTTCATTACATCATAACTGCAAATGGTTGCTCACCAAGGGCGTTGCTAAAGAAGGACTACCCGCAATGCATTGCAGTTCAGGGAATTACATCAGGCCTGGTGATGCGAGTGTCCAGTTTTAGGGTGGAGCTGATTTGTGCTCCAACAAGATGGGGCAAATGATGGTTTAATTCCATAAGGGGGAAAATGGCCAGAGAGACTCTTTGGGGGCTTTATATTCATTTAGAATTTTATTTAGAATAGAATGGAATAGGAACAGGAATTGGAACGGAATGGAATAGAAAATTTAGAATAGAATACCATAGAATACAATAGAACAGAACAGAACAATGGAATGGAATAATGGAATGGAATAGAATAAGGAATAGAAGTAGAATAGAATAGATATTGGAATGAAGAATATAGTAGGATAGGATAGAATAGATATTGGAATGAAGAGTAGAATAGAGTAGAGATAGAATAGAACAGAATAGAATAAGAATAGACATTGGAATGAATAGAGTAGGATAGGATAAGGAATACAATAGTATAAGGGATAGAATAGCAATTAGAATAGAAATAGAATAAGGCATAGAATAGAATTGGAATAAAATAGAATAAGAAACAGAATGTAGTAAAATGGAAGGGAAGGGAATAGAACAGAATTAGGAATAGGATGTAATGGAGTGGAAATAGAATAGAATGGAAGAATTAAATTAGAACAGAACAATGGAAAGGAATAGAATAATGGAATAGAACAGAATAAGGAACAAGGAATAGAATAGAATAAGGAATAGAATGGAGTAAAGTGGAATGGAATAGAATGGAATGGAAATAGAACAGAATTCTTTATTGGCCAAGTGTGACTGGACACACAAGGAATTTGTCTCCAGTACAGAAGCTCTCAGTGAACATACAAGCAACAAGGGATAAATCATGTAATCATAAAAATACATTCATCATAAGATACAACACTTAGTGCTAAGTCATAAGATACTAAATCAGTAATCAACATAAACCAAACTACAATACTAAATAAAACTATATAAATGTTCACTTAAGCTATTGCTGTTGGGTTTTACTGTAATTAAATGCAATGGCGCTAGCACTATTCCCAACATTTTGACATTTCATTTATATCCCCTATTGGCAAGCGGCCATAAACACGAGCCGTTTTCAGTAACTGATGGGGCATTCACAATGGGGTAAACGTTGCAAACTTGCCACTTTTCCCTGGAGCCCGAACAGTGTAGGAGTTTACAGCATTTAGCGTGTCCCTGGCAGGAAAATTACCAAGCTTTAAAAAGACCCTTCCATCTTTCTTTTGTATAGGACTGCTAGTCAATCATAATCTTGTTGCTAACTCTGGGGAGGATTAGTTTTGATTATCTTTAAAAAACCATAAAATATAAGTGGATATAATTTGCTTGCAGCTCAGGAGGGAAATGCAAACAATAAGGGGTTTATTCCCCCCACCCCCGAACTTAAATCAGTCTCTGAAATAGAAAATATAACTTAGGGGATAAAACCAGTGAGGTATTGGCAATATTAACTGCTCCTGTAAAAAGAGTAAATGTTGCAGCAACCAGTTATGTACTCCTTTCAGGAAAGAAAGATTGAGATTTTAGTCAGCCTTGAATATCAATTCCACTCTTATATTTGCTGTAGGACTCTGTAGAACTCAACTCTAAAAGCAGTAGTAGGATTCAGCCGGTGTAACAACTGGTTTGGTGAGCACGCTATCACTCGAACTACCAGTTCACTCAAAGCGGTCCGAACCAGCAGAATCTCACCCCTGCCTAAAGGAGTTGTTTTCAGGCTGGGTCAAGCAGGAAGGAAGCACATTCAGGTCCATTTTGTCTGTGATTCTATGGAGGTGCTTTTTCAAGAACTAACTGGATTTTCTAGAAAGTCCAGTCCAGTTCAGAAAGTTCAGATCCATTTGTTTCTAGGTTTCTCCAGAGTTTATTTTCCAGAGTCAGGCCTTTGCAAATCTTTGGAGCAGGCCTCAAGTTGAATGAAACTTCATACAATGTTATGCAAATAAATTCCTGAACTGAAACCGCATTTCGTACACTATGGAATTGTCTGCATTTCTGGAAACATGCACTTCCCTTCCGACTTTGGAACTTGTTTCGGGCAATACACAAATGTTGTAAAATCGGACCCGAGGATGTCTTGTAGTGTTGGCTCCCCGACACCGAGCTGGCTGATCAGCTGTATCACTTTATGTCCAACTGTAGCTCTTTTGGTGATGTGAAAAGTGGCTTCCTTTCTTAGGAAACATTCATGCATCTCTATCTAACAAAATAAAATTCAATGTAGAGAAAAATAAAAAAAAACAAAAGTACACCTGTAGACCGGGTGAAAGCAGGCTTAATATCAGTAACTGTGAGAGGGATCTTGGAGTCTTAGTGGACGACCAGCTAAATAGGAGCCAATAATGTGTGGCGGCAGCCAAAAAAGCTAACGCAATCCTAAGTTGCATTAACAGAGGGATACAATCAAGATCATGTGAGGTACTAATACCACTCTATAAAGCCTTGGTAAGACCTCACCTAGAATAGAGCATCCGGTTTTGGTCACCACACTATAAAAAAGAAGTGGAGACTTTAGAATGAGTGCAGAGAAGAGCAACCAAGATGATGAGGGGATTGAAGGCTAAAACATACGATGAACGGTTGCAGGAACTGGGCCTGGCTAGTCTAGTGAAGAGAAGCAGCCGGGGAGACAGGATAGGAGCTTGCAATATTTGAGGGAGGGGCTGCCACAGAGAGGAGGAAGAGGTCAACCTATTTTCCAAGGCACCGGAAGGCCAGACAAGGAATAATGGATGGAAACTGAACAAGGAGAGTTTTAACCTGGAAATAAAGAGAAACTTTCTGATAGTGAGAACAATCACCCAGTGGAACAGAAGTTGTTTTCGGAAGTTGTGGGAGCTTCATCACTGGAAGCTTTCCAAGAAGTGACTGGACTGCCACCTGTCAGAAATGGTGCAGGGTCTCCTGCTTGGGCAGGGGGTTGGACTAGATGACCTACAAGGTCCCTTCCAACCCTGTTAATCTATATCTGTATCTCGGGTATGAATTCTTGCATCTACACAACGGACAGTTGAATGCCTTGGCTCATTAAAAAACATTTTTTTTGTTGTCCTTGAAAACTGCAGGCAGCAAGATATTGTGTGTAGAAGTGGCATGGGGCCAGGAAGAGAGTGCTGAATTTAACTAACGTGAATTAAAATTTAACTTCAGAATTTGGGGGAATTTGATGGATCTAACAAGCCGGGCACATCTGATCTTTTGTATCATGTTTTATGTCTCTTTAAAATAAAAACTTAACCCTGGTGGGTAGGGCTAAGTAAACACTCAGCTGCATTCAGTTGCTCAGACTCTACCCCACAAAGGATTATGGGGTAATTAAAAGGAGATTAGTAAGTAATGGCTTAGTTTTCTAGCTGAGGGGGGTAACATCCATGCTCAGCTTCAGAACCCCCCCCCCCGCCCCTGTAGGTAGAAAATTAACGTGGTGTACAGCCACACTGCCACACACACCCCACACCCCCACGAAACTGGCTGTCAAGAATTGGAAAAATATTCTGGCCAATGGCCAGCCTCCGACATACTACAGGTAAGGCATTGGCAGGTAATCATTGTGTCAGAGTTCTAGAAAACCTCCACTCCAAGAAATAACTCCGAGACAGACGTCTTCTCAAAAGTTCTGTTTTAATTGGATAGTAAACTGGCACAACCGGGGAATCCTGAATGTGAAAGTTCCAGGCTTCCTTGCAATAAGTAAAAACTACAAATCCATCCCCTGCACCCATCATCACATCACATGCCCCAATCACCAACCGTCCCAACTTGAGACTTCCTCTCACTTGCGTGCAAAACAACATGACCTTGAATTAGAAAAAGAACGTTATGTCTAACTACATTCACTCCAAGAAACTCTCCCTCCCATTTTCCCAGGCTCAAAATGTGGGAGCATTGGGTCTCAATGTGGCTTCCAAAGCTGACACATCGTTCATGTGCGAGCGTGTGTGTGTGTGTGTGTGTATGTGTGAAGAGAACCAATACTACAATTTTAAAAAGTAAACATAAAATTCTTTGCATTTAGGTTAAAATATACATATAAAATATATATATTGCATTTTGTACAGAAACCCCAGATCTCACATGGGTTCTTGCAATGAGAACCTACCAAATTCCGGCTGTTTTTTTTAAATATTCTGTTGCACAAGATGTAACAAAGGGAAAAGCATGGAATAGTGGCTACGATGTTGGAATTGGCCTGGGAGAGCTACCCAAGGCTTGTTGCCTTCACTCAACTGTGGAGGTGACTGGGTAACCTTGAGCCCGTCAACAGAAACATTCAGCCCACATATGCTAGCTCGAATTTCACAAGGAAATGTGAGACGGATATAAGAGAATCTTCATTGCCATTTTTTTTTCCTGTGCACACACTGGCACTCATTAAAAAAGGAAATTCGAATGCCCGCTCTCAAAAGAAAATAAGCCGAAATGTTGCAAAACATGAAAATAGAAATATATGTATCTCTATATAGTACATTTATTTATTTATACACCACTCCAATCAAGGTGACTTAAGGTCAAAAGCAGGAGACTGGGAGTCGGTAAAAGATTCTTAAGTCATCCAGATCATGGTTGTCCCAGAGGTGCTTTTTCAGGAGGCAATTTTCTTGTTTTTTTTCTTTTGAAGACATTTTGCTTCTCCTCCAAGAAGCTTCTTCAGCTCTGACCAACTTCCCCACCACCCTGTCAGAGTTGAGGAAGCTTCTTGGAGGAGAAGCAAAACGTCTTCAAAGAAAAACCCAAAGCAGCAAATGACCTGAGGACACAGATAAACTTCCAAGTGGCCTCAACTTGCTAAAAGGACGCAAATGACCAACTGTCTGCAAGGAACGTAAATCCTTCCCTTTCCCACCATCCGGGTCAGAGCTGAAGAAGCTCCTTGGAGGAGGAGCGAAACGTCTTCAAAAGAAAAAAGAACAAGAAAGTCCAGCTGCCTCTTGATAAAAGCACCTTTGGGACGGGAGACTCTGAGTTTTAGTCCTGCCTTAGCCATGAAAGCCAGCTGGGTGACTTTGGGCCAGTTACTCTTAGTCAGCCCAACTCACCTCACAGGGTTGTTGTGGGCAAAACAGAAAGAGGAGGAATCTCTCTTGGATATGTTTTTCCACCTGGAGTTATTTGTAAATAATAATTGAGATAAATAAAGTGATGCGTAAAACTGAAAGGACGTTTTAGGCTTTCTTTCATTTTTTTAAAAAAATTGTGTAATACACAATGCAACCCTAAACACATTTAAGGAAATAAGGATGAAACAGACCATTTCACGTCTCTAAATTATTATCCCTGAGGACTGAGAGTGCTCAAGCACCTCCTACCTTCCTTCCTTCTCCCTCCTTAACTATAGCTTAAACCCTAAAGTTATCCCGTTTCCAATCAGGATCATACTTATGTTCACACGGGGATCGTGGAAGATTTTTTCATTTAGCTGATGAACATGCTGGGCTGCGCGATCATTTTTGCCTGGTTTAAGTACTTTCCCCGATACGAAAACCTGTTGGAAACAAGAGAGAAAACCATACAGAGCATGCAGGATTCACACCACGTATTACAACACTGTTACACAGGAGAGAACCGTCAGAGGAGGCCTGGAAACCTCAATGCAACTCTTGGCTGAGGCTCATTAAAATAGCTACCTCTTTTCTCAGGACTAAACCACTGGGATATCCAAATTCTGCTGCAACCACATGAACCTGGAAACCGGTGCTGGCCAGTTCAGTGAGTTGCAGGCAATTGGGGCCTCTACAATCTGTCTGTTCCAAACTGCTTGTTCTGACCCAGGCTCCGTCAAACTTATTAAAACACAAATTGAATTTAAAAAGAAAACCTTTGTTAATGTGACGCTGGGAATTTACTTGCATTCCCAGCCAAGACTCATTAGACACAGTTCCTCCAGATAAGAGCACGCTTTTCAGTGCTGCAGAATGCTACCAAGAAACAGAAGTCCAATTAAGGCTAATCATACACCAACCCCAAAACCCAGAAACAACTGACCAGAGTACCGAGCTTCACGAAGAACTCGGAGATTACTGAACTACTTTGCTTCCTGCAAAGAGTTTGTCATTGAGGTCTGACTTTTATCCCTGATGGGACAGGCAATCACCTCCCAGCCTTACTCCCGAGTCGCCCCTTTTATTTCAGCTGCTCTCACCTTCCAGCAGCTCTGAGCACATGCGCACTGGGAACAGGCTCCCCTTGTTCCTTTGCCTTGCTGCTGCCAGACTCCAGTGGCTCCAGAGTCAGCACATCACTCCCAGATGGTCCTGGTTCTATCTCTACATAGGACGCAGGACCCTCCTCCGAGTCCTCTCCAGACTCCCTGACTGGTCCCCTTTCTTCCTCACTGTCCGATTCCACTGCCGTCTGCACCGGCAAACCACAACACTGCTATCTTTGCCCTATCCTTACCTGAAACTAAGTTTACAATTGGACCTGTGTTTTATGACCTCCCAGGCCAAAGCAAAGATTCCATACAGTCGAGGAGGTTTATTACCAAGTTTGTGCGGGCTGCACAACAACCTTAATCCTTCCTGGGGTGAAAGTAATCAAAAGCAGAATTGTCGCCAAAGGCAAAATACCAAATAAAACGGAGCTGGAAGGGACCTTGGAGGTCTTCTAGTCCAACCCCCTGCTGAGGCAGGAAAAACTGTATCATTTCAGGCAAGTGGCTGTCCAGTCTCTTTTTTTAAAAAAAAACTTCCAGTGTTGGAGCAACCACAACTCCTGGAGAGAAGCCACTCCACTGATTAATTGTTCTCACTGTCAGGAAATTCCTCCTTAGTTCTAAGTTGCTTCTCTCCTTGATGAGTTTCCATCCGTTGCTTCTTGTCCTGCCTTCAGGTGCTTTGGAGAATAGCTTGACTCCCTCTTCTTTGGGGCAGCCCCTGAGATATCGAAACACTGTTCTCATGTCACCCCTGGACCTTCTTTTCATTAAATGAGACATACCCCAATTCCTGCAGCCATTCTCCCTATATTTTATCCTCCAATCCCCTTATCATCTTGGTTGCTCTTGTCTGCACGCTTTCTAGAGTCTCAACATCTTTTTTCTTTTTTTTTGCCAAAACTGGATGCAGCATTCCGAGTGTGGCCTTACTAAGGCTTTGTAAAACGGTACTAGAACTTCACGTGATCTCAATTCTATCCCTCTGTTCTTATTCATGTGTTATGGGTTGTGGGGTAGGAGTCTGGGTGGGGTTCCACGGGGATCCAAAATCAAGGGGCCATTCCTGGCCAAGTGGGAGTCACAACACATTCTACTTTTTCGGAAGTACTTACGTTGTCAAGCACTAGTATCTTCCCTTTTTTAATGAGCCGTAAACATTTTTCGTAGTAATCGTTGTAGCTCTCTTTGTCAGCATGGATGAAAGCCAAGTCGAATGTTCCAGCTTCACCATTGGCTAGAAGTTCCTCTACACACACACACACACACACACAAACAGAGAAGGATTTTGTTTTGTTTTAATGCAAAATATTCCCTTCTGTCTACCTGTGTAGTAAGACTATCTGTGGTACTCTTATCCGCAGTGGTTAAAAGGCAGTATTGCAGGCGAATTCTGCCGACTGCCAGCAGTTCGACCCTGACTAGCTCAAGGTTGATTCAACCCAACAATGGGGATCACCGGGATTACAGCTAAGTCTTCGGGTGTCCCGCTTAAATGCTGCATCTTGGGAGAATTCAGGGAGGGTTGATCACATCAAACGGATTAGCAAAAAGGCCTCCATCACTTTCACTAATGTCAAATAATTCCATGCAAGTGAGAAAAGGGAACATTTTAACCCAATTCATGCTGGCTGTGAAAAAGATGGAATTTGAAAGATCTTAATTTCTGTTTGGGCAATGGAACCGAAGCTCCATTGCTAATCTGGTTAATGGACATGAACTTTAAATTCTCTGATTTTTTTTTTTAAAAATGGAACTATCTATCTCATTACAGCTAGTCCTCGACTTACAACAGTTTACTTAGTGACTGTTCAAAGTTACAGAGTCTTTGAATAAAGTGACATGATCATTTTTTGCACTTACGACCATTACCCATAGTCTAAATCAGGGGTGGTCAACCTTTTGGACCTCAGGGACCACCAAACTCATAATTTTAAGACCGAGGGACCACTAACCGGTTCTGTGGATGTGGCCTAATTTGTGGGTGTGGCTTGGTGGTCATGTGACTGGCTGGGCACGGCTTGTATGTAAATATTATAAATATTTATATCAATATTTAATTTTTTTATTAAAAAAGAGCAACTTTTACCCAAAATCAGGCAAAGCAGGCAGGCAGCTTGAGTTGCTCACAGAATCATTCAGTGATCTATCTATCTGCCATCAGCTGGCTCAGTCTGTCACATAAAATTTGCTTGCTGTGAGTCTGCACTGAATAATAGAAATTTCAGTCCTAAGGGAGGTTTGGCTGCGCTTAAAAGCAGAACCAAAGATCTAAAGACTAGCTAGAAAGCAAGAAATCCAACCATTTCCTGCTTCCTGGCTAATCTAAATCTCCTGGCACAGAAGAACAGCTGATGGTCGGAAAAAGGAAAAATAGCAATTTAGCAGGCAAGTTTTCAGGGTAAGGAGTGAGTGGGCGGGGAGGGTTCTTGCGGGCCATGTGGGCGGCGCAGCCTTGTGTTTCCGCGCAGCCTGGATTCATTGCTTTGGGGGGCTGCTCTGGGGGTGAGATTTCTCTGCGGCCCACCAAAATTTTTTTCACGGCGCACCAGTGGGTTGCAGCTCACCGGTTGACGACCGCTCATCTAAATTCAGATGCTGGGCAACTGGCTCATCTCTATGATGGTCGCAGTGTCCCGGGGTTACGTGATCTCTTTTGGCGGCCTTCTCACAAGCCGAGTCCATGAGGGAAAACCAGATTCACTTAACAAACGAGTTATTCACTTAACAAACGCAGTGATTCCCTGAACAGCTGTGGCAAGAAAGATCATAAAACGGGGCGAAATTCACTTAACCAACGCTCCGCTCAGCAATGGAGCTTTTTTGCTCTCAATTGTGGTCGTAAGTCGAGGACTACCTTAGTGATTCAGAAAGTCTCTCCTTCAATTGGCTTATTACTTATTGGTTAAATTTATTTGCCACCCATCTTGCGGTGCTTTGCTTAACAACTTGTACCCAGAAAGGTCCTAAAATGGGGCAAAACTCATTTAACAACTGTGTCGCTTAGCAACAAGGAGGCTGGGCGGGAGAGAGTATGATGGAGCAAAGCGATGGAGTGTTGAACCCTTTGCTTCTACCTACCTAACGTTTCAATGGCTGGTTTTATCCTTAGATCGATCTTACGTAGAACTCCAGCCTGGAAGGAAAGAAAACAGGTCAAAGATACCATGAGGTCCCAAATGCTCCCCATCTAGTGTATATATATGTGTGTGTGTATGTGTGAGTGTGTTTTGCTTGTGCAGACCATCCATTGATGTGGTGGCATTTCAAGAAAGGAACAGAATGATTAGTAGTGAAATAATAAAATTAATAATATTATTATATTATATAATTTTATATAATATATAAATTTAATGTATAATAATATATAATTTATATAATTATTGTATAAATTTGCACCGAGGCAAATTTCCTATGTGTCCAACCACACTTGGCCAGTAAAGAATTTTCTTTCTTTCCTTCCTTCCTTCCTCCCTCCCTCCATTTCTTTCCTTCTTTCCTATCATCCATCTATCTATCTATCTATCTATCTATCTATCTATCTATCTATCTATCTATCTATCTATCATCTATCTATATCTATCTATCTATCTATCTATCTATCTATCTATCTATCTATCTATCTATCTATCTACCTACCTACCTATCTATCTATCTATCTATCTATCTATCTATCTATCTATCTAATCTATCTCTATCTATCTATCATCTATCTATCTATCTATCTATCTATCTATCTATCTATCTATCTATAATATAAATATTAATAATACAATTAAACAATGAGTAATTAAATAACGAAAGAATATATTTTAATATCAGCATGTGTATTAATAGTAGAATTACATGGATGGGATGAATGGAAGGAATATGAATAGATCTACCCTATATGTTTAAATGAGGGACGCAGTGGCTCAGTGGCTAAGACGTTGAGCTTGTTGATCAGAAAGGTTGGCAGGTCAGCGGTTCGAATCCCTAGCGCCACGTAATGGAGTGAGCTCCCGTTACTTGTCCCAGCTTCTGCCAACCCAGCAGTTCAAAAGCACATAAAAATGCAAGTAGAAAAATAGGGACCCCTTTGGTGGGAAGGTAACAGCGCTCTGTGCGCGTTCGGGCATTTAGTCATGCCGGCCACATGACCATGGAAATGTTTTCGGACAGCGCTGGCTTTTCGGCTTTGTAACGGAGATGAGCACTTCCTCCTAGAGCTGGGAACAACTAGCACATTTGTGTGAGGGGAACCTTTACCTTGTATGTTGAAATGATATTGTGATTGGTATTAGAATTGTATATTGAAACACTGAACAATGAAAGAACGAAGGATTAAACTTTCATATATACAGATGTGAAGAGTTAAATAAGGGATATACGAATAATAAAGCAGGTGAAAGATGGAAGACAGAGAAAGAAACATCTCTGAATACTACATTGACATAAATAAAAGAATAGAAATAGGTCTCGCCGCAAGTGACACAGTTCTAAGTTATCCAAACCGAACATTTCGAGCCTAGCAGTGTACAGAATTCGAGTGTGTACAGAAGAATGCAAGACTTTTCTCGTGAAGTACTTCTGAACCCGCTCGATTGCACCAGGGATGCCAAATGGTTGAACAACAGTGGAATAATAAAATTAATAAAATAGCACAGTGGTGGCTAACCTTTTTCGTCTCCCATGCCAATAATTGCGCGCACGCTCACTTATGTGCGCTCATGTGCCAGCACCCAGAATGCAATGCACGCTGCCCCCCCACACCACCGGCACATGCGTGTGAGATCCCCCTTGCATGCGCTATGTGTCTCTGTGCATGCGTGCGCGTCTCCCACGCACCCCTGTGCATGCGCCGCCAGATATGCGACAATCCGCCGTTGGGCGGTGGGGTCTCTTCCAGGTGATCTCTCGCGTGCCGAAAGAAATGGCTTCTAGCACGGGTGCCATAGGTTCACCAACATGGCTCTAGCGTAAGTTTTATAAGTTCTAATTACCAATACAATGTTTCCAGCAGACAAAAAACAAGCCCTGTGCAAAATTAAACTGACGCTACCTCTTTCCACACTGGCTTTCCGATACTGGCCATATCTTCATTGACCTCGCAGGCAACAATTCTGCCATCTTCTGGTAGGACTAGCGCCATGCTTAAAGTATTGTACCCAGCAGAAACTCCTACAGAGAAATTACAAAAACGCGGTTGAAGGGGTTTCTGGGTTTCCGAATGAATAAAGACATACAGGTAGTCTTCAACGTATGACCGCAGTCGGGAGCAGAATTTCCTTTTTTTTTTAAAGTGAGATGTGCTCAATTTTACAACCTCTATTGCCGTGGTTGTTAAGCGAACCACTGTGAATCATGTAGTCGTTAAGCAAATCCGGTGTCCCTCATTGGCTTTGCTGGTTGGAAGTCAGCTGGGAGGGTCACAAATGCGGATCGAAATACAGTCGAAAATACAGGCCAGTGTGCCCGAGTTTTGACCTCATGATCACCAGGATAACAATCGCGACACCACTTAGACTTATATACCACTTTACAGTGCTTCCCAGCCCTCTCTAAGCGGCTTACAGAGTCAGCCTCTTTCCCCCAACAATCTGGGTCCTTGTTTTACCCACCTCGGAAGGACGGGAGGCTGAGTTCACCTTGAGCCAGTCAGGATCATACTGCTGGCAGTGGGCAGAATCAGCCTGCAATACTGCATTCTAACTCCTGTGCCACTACAGTCTTAAATGTGAGAACTGGTCATAAGTCGCTCTTTTCAGTACCGTTGTAACTTTGAAGCAACCACTAAACCAGTAGTCGCCAACCAATGGGCCTGGTGATCCACGAGAAAATTTTGGTGGTCTGCAGAGAAATGTTACCCACAAAGCACCCTCCGCAAAGTAATTAATCCAGGCTGCGCTGGAACACAAGGCTGTGCTGGCCACGTGGCCCACGGGAACACAAGGCTTGTGTCGCTTGCATTGCGAACAACACGAGGTAGTGAGGGGAGGGGGGAAAGGGCGGAGGGGGGCAACTTGCCCCACTCACCCTACGCACCTGGCCTGGCCACCGGGCCTCTGCTTTCCACTTCTTTCTTCTTCTGCTTTTGGCTGCACGCAAGGAAAGCAGCCAAAGTCTTTCTTTCTCTCCCTCAAACTCTGCCAGAAATGAGTCTTTGGGACCCTGCAAGGCCTCCTGCTCCAAGAGGCTGCATCAGCACAAGTCTCACAAAGACTTATTCCTGGCGGAGTTTGGGGGAGAGAAGATTTCTGCTGCTTCTGCTGCTTTCCTTGCATGAAGCCAAAAGTCTCTCTCTCTCTCTTTCTCTCTCTACCCCTCAGAATGGAGCTGGAGACGGCATCCTGCGATACCAAATAAAGAATGACTGAATGGTAGGAAAACGGGCTGGGGAATTTTCCTGCAGACTTTTTGGGGGGATTTTCCCAGGGTCTCCGGTCCACAGGATTTAAAATTATGAGTTTGGTGGTCCCTGAGGTCCAAAAGGTTGGCGACCCCTGGATTAGATTGTGACTTACAGGGTGGCCAGTTTATTGTGGGACAAAATCCCGAATCTTCCCAGTTGTAGGCAATCTCACTTACCTATCTCAATTACCTTTTTTGCTCCAACAAGCCTGATCAGGTTTGCTACCAACTGCGCCTGATCACAAGAGATCCACAGCTTTTTGCCAGGGGTAGAAGATGCAGCCTAGAAAAAGCAAAACAGGAGCGCATGTGAGAAGTTCTTCTGCATCTTATTTTACCTTGTAACTCAATAAAAAAAAATGTTAAGCTAAGTCTACGCGGTGAACACAAATACAGCTGTTTTATTTCTGTTTTATTTCGAAGGAGACTGTTGTTTTCTTTTCAAGCCCAGAGTCACCTGATGGCGGGAGACAAGGCGGCATAAAAATGTAATAATTAATTAAATAAACATGCAAATAAATTTGCAAAAGGTGTGTGCGAGCATGCATGTCTTCATGGTATTGATTCGAGTCTTCCGCAACAGTCCGGGTTTTCTCTTGTGACTTCTTGGGAAAATTAACTCCCCCCCACCCCAAGGTTAATTGTTTTCCTTTTAATTACATATCAGGCTTCATTTTGGGGTTATTCCATCAACTTTTCCCAGAAGCTCTTCTGAAGGAGAGCCTAGAGAAAGAATGAGCTTCAGTGGTGGGTGGGATTCAAAAAATTTTTATACTACCATTTCTGTGGGTGTTGCTTGGTGGGCGTGGCAGGGAAAGATTACTACAAAATCCCCATTCCCTCCCCACCACACTAACCTGCTTTCCAGCTCTGTTCTCCTGTGTAGGGCAACCAAAGAAGACCCAGCCAATCAGCTGGGACTCAATAGGAGGCGGAGAATAGATGGGGGTGTGGCCAGTCAGAGGTGGGATTTGCTGGTTCTCCAAATTACTCAAAATTTCCGCTACCGGTTCTCCAGAACTGGTCAGAACCGGGTGAATACCCACCTCTGAGGAGCTTTCATCCAAGAATTGTAATCTTTGCACAAACTTTGCAGGGAAGGTTAGAGCTGGAGAAGAGCCGAGAGCGAAGGGCTGGCTTTCGCCAACCCAAACGCACCTGTTGCTTAGCCTGCCTCAACTTGTGTGCTGAGAGTGCAAAATAGGTGATGACAAGATCCACCTGGCTGTGATTTTATTTTTTTTAATACAACAGGCCTCTCCACCCCCCAAAATAAAGTAGAAATGCCAATTTGTCACTGCCTCCCTCTTGCCATGATTTAATTCAGGGGTCTCCAACCCTGGCAACTTTTCAGGCTTGTGGACTTCAACTCCCAGAATTTTGGGAGTTGAAGTCCACAAGTCTTAAAGGGGCCAAGTCGTATGGCTG
>NW_020769798.1:42096-53538 GCF_900518735.1 Pseudonaja textilis | reverse complement strand
TTCCTTCCTTCCTTCCTTCCTTCCTTCCTTCCTTCCTTCCTTCCTTCTTCTTTCCTTCTCTCACTCTTCCCTTATTTCTGGTATCAGATTTCCCTTTATTCCTGTTGCTAACACGAGAGATCAGTACTGAAAATCAAAATAAAATTTGCTAGGCATCTCACAAATAGAACAGATAAAGAAGGAAAGAGGCAATGCAGCCTAATCTCTATTTCAAATTTCTCTCTTCCGATCATCAGGTTAAGGGTAGAAGCCAGAGCCTTGATTTACCGATTGAAAAAAGCTGAAAACTCTCTTCATTTATAGTTCAGAAGAGATTTCCTGTAGGGGGCACCAAAGCGCTGCAAATCAGAAATACAGATACAGGTTGAGACCAAGCAATGATATTGGTAAATATAAACAGCAGAATATTTCTAAGACAAATGCAATCTAGGGGGCAACCGCCATGCCCTTGATTAAAGGCCTAAAGACCAAAACACATGAAGAACAGTTGCAGGAATTGGGTCTAGATAAAAGAAAAACTAGATGTGACATGATAGCACTATTCCAGTCTCTGAGGGGCTACCACAAAGAAGAAATGGTGAAACTTACATTTTCCAAAGCACCAAAGGATGGAAACAATGGTTGGAAATTAATCAAGAAGACAAGCAACTGGAACTAAGGAGAAACTTCCTATCAGAGAGGACAATTAACCAATGGAACGTCAGTGGAGATTTTCAGTCATCCAGGTCATGGTTGTTCCAAAGGTACTTTTTCAAGAGGCCACCGGACTTTCTGTTTTTCTTTGAACACATTTCAAGCTGAAGCAGCTTCTTAGATGAGAAGCAAAACCTCTTCAAAGAAAATCCAGAAAATCTAGTTCCCTCTTGAAAAAGCCCCTTTGGGATAATCAGTGGAACAGCTTGCCTTCAGAAGCTGTAGGTGCTTCATCACTGAAGGTTTTTAAGAAAACACTGGACAGCCACCTATCTGAGATGGTATAAAGTCTCCTGCTTGAGCAGACGGTTGGACTAGAAGACCTCCAAGGTCCCTTGCAGCTCTACTCTAATTGATTGATTGGTCTCTTTTTTAGTTCAATTTAAGTTTCATTCTGTTTATCTGCTATTTCTCTTTTACTCCTCTCACCCCAAACCTCTTTTTTCCAGCAATTCCCAAACTAAAATTTTCAATTACTTTTCATATTCATTGCTTAACTAAAAAAGTCAGAATATTATTAAGAAAAACTCTGGGGAATTATGGAAACAATGGCAAATTGAATAACTTGATGGGTTTTAGTAGTCAGGAGACCAGGTGAGATGGGAGGAGCCTGCGCCGTGGCGATACGGTCTGCAATCGAGCTCCTCGATTGCAGCCGATATCTCCGCTACCGGCCGGTCCAACGGACCTACGCTGTCCCGTAGGGGCAGCCACCGTGAAGAGCGTACCCTGAGGACTCCGGGGATACCACAAAATCCCTGGAGAGCCCGGGTGAAGCTCTTCTTGCCAGCGGCGGAGAGGCAGCCCCCATGCTGCTGAAGCCGGGGCGGCTCCAGAAGGAAAGAGTTTGAGAAAGAGTTTGTCGGTTGGGTGAGAACTTTTTTTTTTATTTAATTTTTTGAGCTTTGAAAGTTTACTCTGACTATTTGAAGAAACCTGTGTGATTTTTTTTTTTTTTTTTGACAAAACTGACTAAGCGGCGTTCTTTCTAGGGAAACGTCAAAGAGAGAATCCATTTTTTTTTTCTTTTCTTTGCTTCCGGACTTCATTGTTATTTATTGGATAACTGGACTGTTTTTTTTTTTTTTATATATTCATATGTTTTATTCTTCTTCTGGACTTTTTATTTTTGGGCTAGAGGCTCCTCTAGATTTTGTTTGATTTTTGTGCTTTCGCTTTTGTGTATTCCACGTCGGCTTTCCCTTGTTTATTATGCTTTTCAGAGAGGAGGGGGGAAAGTGAGAACTAAGATACTTTGTAACACTGCCACCTAGAGGCTCGGAAATATTTTACTTGAACTGGAAAAAACAGACTCTTCTTCTCAAGGACATCCTCTGATAAGATAGAGGAAAGCACTCTGTGGAATATTATTACAGGTGTCTTTCTGGATATTTATGGCTTAGCTTTGAAGCTTGTGGGAAAGAGAAGGGAGTTATAATTAGAGCCTTGGATAATTAAATAGAGTGCAGTGTATTGTTGCTTATTCTCTTTTTCTAATTTTTTTTTTGAGTTCTGCCAACCCCTCCACTAATATCAAGGTCTTTACTTTTAAGCTTGATTTATTTGCAAAGGGAAGCCTCTGAATTTCTTTTTTTTTACTTTTATTTTATTTTGATTTAACTTGTTTTATTTTTTCTCTTGCCCATTTGGATCCTGTTTTTTCTTTTTTTCCCTTTTTTTTAATGTACATCAGTGGACTATTTCTTTTTTCTTTTTTCAACTGAGGTTTCTTTTTTTTCTGGCTGGACTAAGGTGTGGAATTTGAAGAAACTTATTTTTCTTGGTTTTTGTTTTGTTTTGTTTTGTTTTATCTTTTTCTTTTTCCCTTCTTCTTTTTTGGCTTTGTCTTGCTTATTATTATTATTGGGTTTTTATTCTTACTTTTACTCCTTTTTTTGGATTATTTTTTTTGGATTAAGGTCAGGAAGAATTTGAAGAATTTTTTTCTCTTTTTTTTTTTCTCTCACTATTGGCTTTTTTATTGTTGGCCTTTTTATCTTGGATTATAACTTCATATTTTTTTTTTTTTTTGTGGATTAAAATTTGAAAGAACTTGAAGAGTTGGAACCACTTAAAATGAGTAAGAAACTTATATCTTCGGGTGCCTCTATGTCTGCGCCTGCCTCCCCACCATCTGGACAGCGTTCAATTCAGACATTGTTAAAGCAAGATAAAGAAAAAGAAAAAGAACAAGAAAGAATATCCTTTCAGATGATTATGCAAGGAATTCAAGATCTTAAGGTAAAAATGGATACTATTGAACAAAGAATAGGTAGGATGGAACAGATGATGGTAAAATATGAGGAGAGACTTCAAAATGTTGAAGAGGGGGGCAAACGAAGAGAGGAGAAGATTGGAAATATTGATAATAGATTAACAGTGATTGAACAAGAAAAAAGTGAGATGTTGAAGTGGGAGTTGGATAGATCAGAATTTTATCTCAGATTTCAAAATATAGAAGAAGAAAAAGGACAAGATTTGGCTGCGATAATGGTAGGAATTTTGGCAGAGGCACTCGAGATAACAGAAGAGAAGATGATGGATGGAATAGATGAGATATATCGAGTTTTTACAAGATATGCAATGAGAAATAACCTACCCAGAGAAGTTCATATTAGATTTATTAAAAAATCTATGAAGACACAAGTATTGCAAGTAGCAAGAGAGAAGCCACTGAAATACAAAGGTAAAGAAATTTTGGTTTTAAAACAAATACCTAGAAGAGTGAGAGAGAAGAGAAGAGAATATCGATTCCTGACTAAAAGGTTATTGGAAAAAGAGGTGTCTTACAGATGGTTGATTCCAGAAGGATTGATGTTTACGTGGCAGGAACAGAGACATAGAATTGATTCAATCGAGAAAGCAGAACTGTTTTGTGCAGAGGTTCTGGGAGGGAGAGAAGGAGGAGCAGGAAAGGAGGTCCCATCAATTGAATTCCAAGAGGAACAAATGGAGATCGGAAAAGAAGAAGGTGCAGTAGGTGGACAAGTGGATATTAAAGATCAACGTGAGGCAAGACCCACGAGAGTGGTTAAATCTAAATATAAAACATAATTATGGAAGAGAAAAAATTGATTACAATGAATATAAATGGACTTAATTCAGCTGCTAAGAGAAGGAAGATTTTCCACAAATTAATGAAATTAAAGTTTGACATAATTTGTTTACAAGAAGTTCATATTAAAAAGCAACATGAACAATTGTTATTACAACCAAAATTAGGGAAATTGTTTACCTCTTTGACACAATTCAAGAAAAGAGGGGTGGTTCTATATATTAAAGAGGCCATACCAGCAAAAATGATTTATACAGATGATGATGGGAGAATATTAATGGTAGAAATAATGGACAATAATAGAAAGATACTTTTGATTGCAATTTATGCCCCGAATGATAAACAGGAAGAATTCTATAGAAAATTACATACTAAGATTGCTGAACTTGACTATGCTAATACAATTATGATGGGAGACTTTAACGGAATTGTGGATAATAAACTTGATTATATCGCAACAGCAGTAAAGCATAACAGAAAAACTCTTCCTAAATCCTTTTTTAAAATGATAGATGAATTAACTTTAAAAGACATATGGAGAGAAAGAAATAATAAATCTAAGCAATTTACGTTCTATTCAAATAGGCATTTATCATGGTCCAGACTGGATATGATTTGGATTTCAACAGATTTAATGTCTAGTATTCAAGAAGTTAATATTGAAACAAGCACTTGGGCTGACCATAACCCATTGACAATTAAATGGAAGGGACAAAGGAAAAGATCGAGATGGACATTAAATAATACTATCTTAAAGGATAAGGAATTTATACAATGGATGGAGAAAGAATTGGCCTTTTTCTTTAAAGAGAATAGAAAAGAAGACACCTCAACACAGAATGTTTGGGACACAATGAAGGCCTATGTTAGAGGCTTGATAATAGACTATACAAGAAAAAAGAATATTAGGAAAAGGCAAACTCTTAAAGCCTTGGATGACGAATATAAGAGACTTGAAAAAGAATTACAGAAAATGCCACACAGAAAAGATGTCAAACTGAAACTGGATATAACCAAACATAAAATGGACTTAATAGAGAAAGAAGAATTGGCACAGAAAATTAGGAATGCTAAACAGAATTATTTTGAGGATGCAAATAAGCCAGGTAGATGGCTAGCATACAAATTGAGAAAGGAGAAAGAGTCGAGGAAAATACTGCAGTTAATAGATGACCAAGGTAAAATTTGTTATGGCAGCAAAGAAAAAAAAGAAATTATTTATGATTTTTATAAGCATCTGTATAAGAAAGAAGACATTGATGAGGAGAAAGTTAAACAATACTTGCAGAATGTAAATTTACCTAAGATACCTAAAGAGATTGAAGAAATGCTAGAAAGCAATATAACAATGATGGAGTTAAGCCAAGCACTTAAGAAACAAAATAATGGAAAGGCACCAGGTCCAGATGGACTTCCTGTAGAATTTTATAAAACTTTTCAAGAATTACTTTGTATTCCACTGTTAGAAGTTATGAATGAAGTTATGGTAAAAAAGATAATTCCTAAAACATGGTCAGAGGCTTATATTACACTTATTCCAAAAGAGGAGGCGGACCTACTTCAAATCAAGAATTACAGACCGATTTCCTTATTAAATGCAGACTATAAAATTTTTGCTTCAATATTAGCAGAAAGACTTAAAAAGTATTTGAATAACTTTATCCACCCAGATCAAAATGGGTTTCTGCCAAAACGACAAATTAGAGATAATATGAGAGTAATTTTAGACACCTTGGAATATTATGAGGCGCACCCTGAAAAGCAAATGGCTTTGATATTTTTAGATGCTCAAAAGGCATTTGATAATGTAAATTGGAGGTTTATGGTACTCCTAATGGAACAGATGGGCTTTGCTAGAAGATTTATTCAAGCAATAGAAGCAATTTATAATGAACAAACAGCTAAGGTAATGATGGAAGGAGAATATACAGATTCTATTAATATAAGAAAAGGTACAAGACAAGGTTGTCCTCTTTCGCCTTTGTTATTTGTATTGACTTTGGAAGTGTTGAATAGAAACATTAGAGAAGATAAAACTATAAAAGGAATGAAAATCAAAAAGGAGGAATTCAAACTACAAGCTTTTGCAGATGATCTAGTCTTTATTTTGGAAGATCCTATAGAAACAGCCTCGAAGCTGTTGGAAAAGATAGAGGCCTATGGGGAGGTGGCAGGTCTGAAAATAAATAGAGATAAAACAAAGATTTTGTCAAAGAACATGTTGCTGAAACAAAGAGAAGAGCTGGCAGAACTGTTAAAAATCCAAGTTACAAACAAGGTTAAGTATCTGGGGATATATTTGACATCAAGATGTAGTACATTGAAGGAGAATAATTATATTAAACTTAAACAACAGATAGCTCAAGATTTGAAAAAATGGGAGAACTTACAATTGTCATTAATAGGAAGGATTTCAACAATCAAGATGAATATTTTACCCAGAGTCTTATTTTTGTTTCAAACAATACCAATTAGGCTTGGAAAAGAATATTTTGAGGATTTAAATAAAATTGTTTTGAAGTATATATGGCAAGGCAAGAAAGCAAGAATAAAGTTAAAGCTTTTACAGGATGCTAGATTTAGAGGAGGGTTTGGTCTGCCTAATTGGGAGTTGTACTACCAAGCTGCAAACTTGACGTGGGTTAAAGAATGGATAACATTAAGGAAAACCAGATTGTTGACATTAGAAGGTCATGATTTGTTGTTGGGCTGGCATGCTTTTTTATGGTACAAGGGAACCAAAACACAGGGGTATTTTAGAAGACATTATATACGGGAGTCTCTGTGGTTAAATTGGGAGAAGATAAAAAAACAGTGTTATTTGAAAATTCCAGTTTGGTTATCGACGATAGAAGCGTTCTCTTATCCTATAATCTATAAAAAGGAACAAACAGTTAACTATGGGGAATTATTAGATGAAAAGGGTAAACTTAAATCGATGCAAAAACTGGAAGAGCAAGGTATACAGATGAATTGGTTTTCATATTTGCAAATACATTCAAAGTATTATGAGGATTCCAAAGCAGAGGGATTTTATGATAAGCAAACTGACTTGGATAAGATTTTGATGGGTACTGATGAAAAGGTGATTAAAAAATTGTATGGTTATTTATTGCAAATTAAGCTTGAGGAAGAACAAGTTAAAGAAACTATGATTGCGTGGGGGAGGAATTTTGGATATGGGATTGATTTAGAGAAATGGCAGAAATTATGGTTGCAAAATTATAAAATGACAATGTCTACAGCCTATAAAGAAAACTTGTATAAGATGTTTTACAGGTGGCATTTTCCCCCGACAAGAATAGCAAGAATGTTCAAGAACAAATCTGAAAAATGCTGGAAGTGTCATCAGAAACCTGGTTCATACTATCACATGTGGTGGACTTGTGAGGATGCTAGAAAATATTGGACTAAAATCCACATGTGGCTGGAAAAAATGACGAAGAAGCATATAGACTTGAAACCGGAGTTTTTTTTATTGGGAATCCTACCAGATACTTATAGTAAAGAGTTGAAATATTTGATTGTAAATGTATTGACTGCTGCTAGGATTGTATTTGCAAAAAATTGGAAAAATGAGAGAATTCCATTGCAAGAAGAAGTTGTAAAGAAAATTTTGGAATGTGCTGAGATGAGTAGATTGACTTTTGAAATTAGAGAGCAAGAAGATAGACAATTTTATTTAGTTTGGGATCTTTTCTATCAATGGTTGAATGATGAAATATTAAAATATAAAAGTTAGATAATAAGGAATAATAATGACTTTATTTTCCCTTTCCTCTTATTGGTTTTTGATACTATATATATATAATAGTTTTTCTGTTTCTTTCTTTTTCCTATTTGGGATAGAATTGGTATGATTATAAGATTTGTTTTAGAATAAAATATTTAAAATATAGTTATCTCATAAAGGCATGACCGAATAAAAGTTTAGTCAATTTTTTTTCTTTTTTTTTAATAGCGATACTATGATTTATTAATTTGTATTGATAAGAGTATTATATAAGGTAATTGTAATTGTGACTATGAGGTGAATGCACAAAACTGATGGACCAACCGACTTACTGTGTGTACAAAAATATGGGGGAGCTGATACTTTTATGTTTTGTCGTTGTGTTTTGTATGTTAAAAAACAAATAATTTTTTTTTTTTAAAGAAAAGGAGACCAGAATTGTTGCAGCTATTAAGAATAGTGGTAGAATCTATCCATAATACTTCTTGAGATCTTTGTAGGATCCTTTTTTTTGAAATCATCGTTCCTCAACTTCGAACTGAGGCAATTGCTGTGCTGCTGTGAATAAATAAAGGACACCTTTATTTCTACAGTTAATAAATACAGTCAAGCTATGATTAAATAGACACAAAGTAAATTTTGGGATATCTGAGGAAACTGGTTACATGTCATGTGCAAAGAGAGTAAAATATCAGGAGTAACAGCATCCTACAACAACTTCCCACCTATATGCGTATACTAGGTATTTTTTTCTGAATAGCTAAGTGCCAATGAAACAGCTGGATTCAAACAGGAAGTCCAATATGGGAAATAAAATTCTTTTTTCTCTGACAAGGTATGATTGAGGTCTCAAAAAAAAAACTATTTTACATTATAATGAGTATTGGGAAATTTGCCCTAAGATTTTGATTGGGATTACTATTCTAATGGGCATTAGGGCTGGATTGTAAATTTTGAAAGGGAGGGAGGAAGGAAGGAAGGAAAATGATGGACTTTATCTATATCCTCTTATTGAATGGTGGGAAATTTGCCCAAAGATCAGGATTAGGCTGACAAAAGATGGTGAAAATCTTAGTTTTCTAACAGGCATTTGGGCTGGGTTGTGAATATAGAGAGAGAGGGAGGAAAGAAGGAAGGGAGGAAGGAAAACAATGGCCTTTAAATCTTAGGCAAGGTGGATAATATAGAAAATCAATCAATCAATCAATAGTATCGATAAATTTTCCCAAAGATCTGGATGGGGCTGATATAAGACTGAAAATCTGTCTTGTGCTACAAGCATGAGAAATGGTTTTGTATTGTGATCTGAGGAAGGAAGGAAGGAAGTGAAGGAAGGAAGGAAGGAAGGAAGGAAGGAAGGAAGGAAGGAAGGAAAAATATGTACTTTATCTGATCCTCTTATGGTACACAAACTCTCCACGTGACCTGATTTTCTAGGAGCTTCTTTATACCTCTCTAGGGATATGCAAATATCATAATGAAGTATTCCCCTTTATAAGCAGGGTTCTCGTTTTAGTTCTTTATATTTCCTTCAAGTTGTACATGTCAGACTGGAGGAAAAAGACTTTAAAAAGACACTATGAATTTCTTGCTGTTTTTCTTTTCTCTGATAGCCATGCCAAAATGTAAGAACCCAATTTTAGAGAAAGCAACTGTGATTATTTTTTTCCAGGTGCTCGTGTGCCCTGATCGTTTTTTATCTTTTATTTCTTTAGGGTCCCTTGCTGAGGTTCAACTTGAATCATCGGGGCCTGGAACTGTAAGACCAGGACAAAATCTCAATTTGGTCTGTAAAGTTACTGGTGTCTCCATCACTAGTAGTAGCTATGCTTGGAACTGGGTCCGTCAGCCTCCAGGGAAAGGCTTAGAATGGATTGCCAGAATCTTTCCCAATGATGGGAGAAAATGGTTTTCATCTTCTCTTCAAAGCCGCACCACCATTACTTCAGACAATCCCAAGAATGAATATTCTCTTCAGTTGAACTCCATGTCAGCTTCTGACATGGCCATCTATTATTGTGCTGGAGATGCACACTGACTGATTTTGCCTGATTTTCTGGGCAAAAACAGGAAACTGATTCTGACTCTGGGTTTTTTTTTTCTTCCATGAAAAAAAAAAAACATTCAGACCAATAAAATCATTTGAATTTTTGGAGGAATATAACTCCAAGAACATCAAAACAATGAATTCATTGTGGAATCTTAAATTCATCTTGAGGCTATGACATTCTACCCACTTGATCCATCTAACTGAATCCACTCCAGTTAATTGATATGAATTGTATAAAGCCAAACTGTAAATACAATGATGTTGATGACATGGAAGTGAGATGCTATTTTTGCATGGGTAGAAATGGGGTAATGTTTGGATCATAATGTCCTTAAACAAAATGAAAAGAATCAGAAGTTGTAGGAAAAAGGAAGTTATCGGAGGTGTCCACAGTTACAATAGGAGTCGTTCACTATTTGGAAGTTCACACAAAAAGAAGGGGTGCACATTTTTTCTCATGGGATGTTCAAAACAATGGATTAAAAAACAAAGAAGGAGAGGTCCATAGCAGCTATCAAGCATGGTCTAGGCTGTTCAATGACATGGTTAGTTCTCTTGCACTAGTGGTTTTCTCTAGTATCTGTCAGAGGAACTAGAGTAGATCTCACCCTGAATACAGAGCTGGGCTGTTTTACCTTTAAGCTCACTTTCAGTTCGAAAGTTTAGATCAGAATTTCATGATACAATTTTCTTATTTTTCTTTCTTTTTCACTTCTTACAACAGAGGCCCATGCATAAGCTAAAGCCCCTTTATAAAACTTGAATTATTGAGATCTTGGGAATAGCAGAAAATGTCATATTCATGTCTTTGTTTCAATAGTCAATGGATGAGCAAATGAAAATATCTCTTGGTTAGTAGAGTTAACCAAGAAATCTTAACTCTAACTTAAGGTCCTCAGATAATTATGGTCACAAGATATGAAAAAGTAGGAAATGAGAAATCAAAAAAGCCATTCCTTGTGAAAAATGATGGGTATCAGAGGTTTTGTGAAATAGTCTGTTTCCAAAACAATCCTTCTTAAAATAAACTCTCCTGCAAAACCGTGTATGTGTATGTGTGTTACAAACCCTAAGTGAATCATCTCATGTACTTTACTGTCAAAGGGGCAAAACCTATGCTGTAGTTTTGGTTCATTTTTAAAATGTTGGCCATATTTGCACTGAATGTTGCACTTCAGTATTAAGAGAGCACCTTTCCTGTCTAAGTATTTATCCCCCTTGTCTGTCTGTCTGTCTGTCTGTCTGTCTGCCTGTCTGTCTGTCTGTCTATCTATCTATCTTTCTATCATCTCAATCTAATCTAATCTAATCTAATCTAATCTATTTATCTATCATCTATCTTTTCCATCCAATGGAACATTCACACGTTTTTCAAGTGCAATATAATGGATGGGTTTTCACCTTTAAAACCTTCATGGATACCCGAGGAATCTTGTACCAATTATATCTTCCTTTTGCACCCAAGACAACCAGGGAGGGCATGCTGCATTTCCATTGGAAAGGGAATTTTGACTGACAGGATCTATGATGAGGTCTTCCCCCACCCACCACCCACTTAATGAATAACTTATCCAGGTAGCTGAGGGAAACCTCCCCATTTTTCCATTTGTTCCAAATGTGTTAAGACCTAACTTTGCCAATTAGCATAGGGGCCTATGTTGCAGCTATGGGGATGGTTGAGAACCAGAGCATACCCCTCCTGGACTGTTAACTTCCTTGCCTTCAAACTTTAACTCAATTTACTTTTCCAGGGAAATTTTACCTTGTTTTTCATTCAGTTTTTAGGCTATGTTTTATTAATATATTTATATGGTTTCATTATACAGTTGAAAATGGCCCAGAGATGAGGTGGATAGTATAATATGAAGGAAGGAAGGAAGGAAGGAAGGAAGGAAGGAAGGAAGGAAGGAA